>JAAXCT010001714.1:0-133967 GCA_012490785.1 Eragrostis nindensis
TATGTCAAAGCTTATCTTTCCGCTCCCCACAATCAATGTTTGCCTTCGCTGTCCTCAAGAATGGCCGGCCAAAACAGTGAAGTCCTTTTTGTCCTTCTATCCATATCAATCACAATAAATCCACAGGAACTATATGATCGCCAATTGTGGACGAGGCAATCTTCTTCAGCAATTCCATCGGGATAGCGAACCGATGATCGCCAACTCTAAACACATAGCCGTAGGCTCCAACTCTGGCAAATTCAAGCTTGCAAAGACATAGCGAGGCCTGACACTTACACTTGCTCCAAGATCGCATAAAGCGCCTTCAAAGATTTGAGCTCCAATCAAACACCCGGATACTAGAGATCCGGGGTCGGGCTTCTTTTCTGGTGTAATATCATTAATAGCTGCAGTGCACTCCCTTGTCATCTTCACTGCTTCTTCTTCCGATGCTAAGGACGTTCTTGCTTTGCATAAATCCTTTATGTATTAGCATAGGTGGCACTTGAAGAGCATCAAGGAACGGACATTGATATATAACTTCTTCATAATATCGACAAACCTGGAAATTTGCTCATCATGATGTCGAATCCTTTCTGTCTTGGTCAACAGCTGCGTATCCAGAAAAGTAGCAGGACCGGTTCCTTGTTCTCAGTTCCCCTTTTTCAGACCCGAGAGGTCAACTTCTTCACTGTGCCGATCGGCACCTTCTGTGTGCTGGTCGGCACCGTCAACTGTAGCGTGCCGATCGGCACCCAGTCTCCGTGCCTGTCGGCACGAGGTCGTCTTGCTCCAGCTGCGAACCTTCGGATCTTCAGTTTTGCTTCCCAGACCTCGTCTCGATGGATTTCAGCTATTCTGCAGAGCGGGTATTACTAGGAAGAGCTCCTTTCTCGCTTTTTACCGACTCCCGCTAATTGGGCCATTTTTTTTCTCCATCATCTTCATGAATTGGAGGATTGCTGGTTGAACTCCCCACTTCGATGACGTTGTCATTGATTGTCTCAAGCACACATCAACTTCCTTTAATTTCGCTTGAGTGTCCTTGTTGACCATCTCTTGAGCTTGAAAGAACTCTTGGCATTGAATACGAAGAGGGACGGCATTTTGCATAGACGATGACGGGGTGAAGCTACTCCTTTGTTGCTGATATGAGGTCTTCCATCCTTGACTCTTGACATAATTGATCATTTTCACATCTTCGGGCAATCCTTGCTCACATGACCAAGTTCTCCACATTCTTCACATGTGGAACGGGCTTCCGCTAGCTTGACGGTCTCTTCCTTGGAATATGATCAATCTTGTCCAATCTCCTTTGGTATGGTGTCCAAGCTTGTCCATAAGCAATTCATCATAAGCTCTTTCCACCACACTCTTCATCTTTCCCGTGGAAGGTTGAAGGCTTCTACTTTCTCTCTCACCAACCCATGATTGATTTTGCTTTATCTTCTTGATCAAGGCCGTGGCTTGAGCGGGTGTCTTGTCCAAAAACGATCCTCCAGCCGAAGCATCTAAGTGTTGTCGGGACAAAAGATTCAAACTCGTGTAGAACCTCTCCACTAGCTCCCATTGAGCAAGACTATTGTGCGGACAAGCATCCTTGTACTCATTGAATCGATTCCATGCTTCTCCAATGCTCTCATCAGCAAGTTAAGTGAATCCAAGGATCTTGTTCTTCAAAGCTTGAGTCTTGCCTAGAGGAAGTACTTTGCCAAAAATTCTGCAGAAAGTTGATCCCAACTAATCTTGGTCGCAGTAGGTACCCATGGTACCACTGCTTTAGGACGCCCAATAAGAGATAGAGGGAACAATCGCACCTTGGCTTCATTGTCATTCATATGTTGCAATTGAAAGGTACCGCGCAGATTTCATGAAAGTGTTTGCAAATGCATATAGGATCTTCAGAACCTGTGAACGGTTGTTGACCAACCAAAGACATGTACGCTCCAGCCGAAAGGTTGAGCTTGTGCAGTGAATTCCGTCTTGATAACATTGTCCAAGGCAGGCTTGAGACGATTAGCAATGGTGTTGCGTCTCCCATGTCTTCTTCTTCAGGAACTTCTTCTACCTTGTCTTCTTTTAAAGCTGCAAACATGCCTTCGGGTTGAGTGGCTCGCTGTTGTCTTCTATATCTCCCACTGACTTGCTTTTCTTTTCCGCCTTAACGCTTGCGAAGAGAATCTCTGGATCATCGAGTAATTAAAGGGTTTATTCGACTTAGCGCCGTCCATACCTGTCTGTTAAATAAAACAGGACATATATACTGGAAAAGACAGAGAAATCAAAGAAAGAAAGCGCTGTGCCGTCGGCACAAAGGTGTGCCGATCGCACAGTGACCAATTTCTCAAACTTCAAACAATGCCTAATTCGAACAAAGGTCCCCGGCAACGGCGCCAGAAAAAGACAGCTTGTTGGTCGTATCTACGCACCCACTTATATACCGCAAGAGCACGGTGTACAGTTGTAGTCTTTTTCCCCTAGAAGAGTATTCCAAGGTTTAATCGAACCACAGAGACCAATGGGAATTAAGCAAAATCATCAGTAAAAGAGTTAGCCAAGCTTTCTAGTGAGCGTGAGCGTGAGTTTCAGGAAAACAGGGGGCCGTGCCGATCGGCACAGGGGATGTGCCGGTCGGCACGAAGTCGAAGTTGTCCGAAGTGTTGTCCGAACAGCCTAGGAACTGATTAGGTCATGGGGTAAGTTAGCCAAGTCTGCTAGTTGAGATCGTAACCAAGAAGCTTAATCAAATAGCATCATAAACGAAATTACTCAATTATTGATAACCGAAGATCGGTAGGTCGAAGCCCCTTTCCGGAATGCCTTGTCACGACCAATTCGCCTTAGTCGGTGACCTCTTCCTACTCTACACATCATCTCAAGGATCATCGCGTATGCATTAGCGGCTGTTGAGGTACGGAGACAACGTGCAGTTATGGCGCATTACAAGATCCCAATGCTACCTTAATCACAATAGAGATAGTGAGAGATTGAACCTCTCACCTCTTTTTGCCACCATAATTAAGATAACATCTAATACTTAGTCGTCACTAAGCGTAGGAACAAGTGCATGTAAAGACCATAAAATCCAGGCAATCAATAATCAAAACCATTCATCCACATATTCAACCATACTTCGATAATACATAGTGCAAGATACATCACCATCTAGTTGGCCTACCTCGATGGATCACCTCTTTAGCACCGATGGTTCTTGATCAACAACTAGAGAACATGAAGAACGGGGCAAAGCCCCGGTGGCTCTAAACTTACTAGCTGTGTTGTCCCTCTAGCGGCGGATCCCGAAACCCTAGGGCTTTTACAAGTTTATATAGGGCTGTACATCAGAAAGGAAAGGATTCTCGGGAAAAGAGTCCTTGTGCCGATCGGCACAGGGGTTGTGCCGATCGGCACACCTCGTGTCCAGCTCGGTTTCCTCCCTAAGTCAGTTCCGAAGTCCTAGGTAGCTTCCATGTGGGCCTTCCAATCAGTTTTCTTCGAGATCAAGTCTTGTGTTGCTCTTTCAAATCTTCGAGTATCTTTTATCTCTTCGTGATGAATATCTCCCAAGATTGGTTCGGATAACTTCCTTCTAGAATAAACTGAATGGTGGGCCAGCTTCAGTGGCCTTGGAGTCCCATGTGCCGGTCGGCACATGGCTGTGCCGATCGGCACAGTGGGCCTTTTCTGCTGGTTCTCTTCTCTTCAGGTCCAGATCAGCCTCAATGTCTAGAATGTCGTCCTTTTCATCTGTTTCTGCAATAAAGCTCCAGAACGGCATATATACAAATATGGTGCTATTATCAAGGGTTAATGGCCTATAATGATGACATTTATGCTCTAAATAGGGCGCAGTTGGCATATAAAATGGTGTGCTAGAAATCGCCAACAGACTCCGGCGGGAGTGACCCAACGTGGAGTAGGGGAAGGCGCCATCCTTCCGAGACCACGGGAAAAATCGATAAGCAATCTCTTACTCTTACTCTATACTACTTGCACTTACTATCTTGTTTATCTTATATGCATGTAGTAGATCTTATGCTTATCATATGATTGCTTGATGATTGTTTCTGTGTGCTAGCTCTATGTTATCTCTAGTGATATGCGCTTTCCTTATGTGCACCTACTTGCTCATAGCTCATACACTTGCTTGTTATCATCTAGTGATCTTGTTATGCTTTATGTTGTATCTATCTCGTTGTCATGATCACTAGCTTGAGCTTCCCCATGTGTTACTTGTATGCATGCTAGTTTATGTTCTATCTTATCTTATACACTAGCATGCATAGGACTTGCTTGAGCTTCCGTTTGTGTTACCCTTTTGCTTGCTAGAATGCTTGAGTGCCTTTACCTTATACACTAGCTTGTGTAGGACTTGTTGAGCTTATCTTGTATCATATGCTAGGTTGTTCTTATATGCTCATGTATGCCTTACTCCTAGCATGTACAAGTCGTAGCACATGGTTATCCTTGCTCGATCACTATCACATAGTGCACATGTACTCTCTAGTTATGTATCCTTTACTTCCGCAATTAGAAAGAGTAGCTAGAAGTGCAAAAAGTTTTAGTTCATGGTGTGCCCGATTCACCCCCCCCCCTCTCGGTCACACGATCCTTACAGCAGAGCACGAGCGGAGGCCTGGGGAAAGGGAGAGAGGGGCGCGGGACTATTTATAGGCGCGACGAGGCGTCGTGCGCTAGAAATATCACCGGCGACGATATTTCCCGGCGATGGGACTTGATGAGGGCATTGAAGGCGTTGCTTGGCGTAGGGGTCAAGACTTCGGCGCACATGGCGTGTGTCAGGTCGGCGTCGCAGGTCGAACGGCGGCGATTCACGGTCCTCGACACTTGGACGGCGATGGGGAGGTCGGCGGCGAGCTGTGAAAGCGTGAAACGCGGGGAAAAGTTGCGGCGCCGCACTGCGCGTGTTGACCACGAGAACGGAAGAGCTAGTGTCACTTCGGCATGGCTACAGAGACTGGGGAGCTAAGGTGGAAGGGAGAGGGAGAGGAACGGTGGCGACGGCGGGCGAGAGTTCGAGAGAGGGAGGTGAGCTGGAGGTAGGGGATAACGTTGGCTGGGCCGAGATGGGCCATACTGAGCCGGGAGAAGTTGGGCTGTGGCCTGGGAAGAAAGAGGAGAAAGAAAAGAGAGGGGGAAGGGAGAGGTCCGCTGGTTGAAAAGAAAGGGGATTCGGCCAAAGTGGTTTAGGGAAAGGGGTAAAAGATTTATTCTTTTATGGGTTTTTGGGGAACTTCAAATTTGGGAAAGGAAATTAACTTCAACAAACACTCAAATAAAACCAGTAATCCAAAAAATGCGCATGGTAATATTTGTGCAATTTAAATTCAATATTTTGAATTCGAGTGAATCTTCTAGGGTTCAACATATAATTATTTAATTAGTTGTAAATTTGAAAAGTTTCAAATTTTTATTGTCTTTACATGACAGCAAACACTCGAGCAGAAGTTTTATATTTCAAAATTTTCATATTCTACTAAGTTTTGAATTATTTTAGTTAATTTTATTTTGAAAATTCATGGCAAGATAAAATTTACACAAAAATTTAAATTTTGAGTGATTTTTATTCCATTTTATTTTTATTTGAAATTTGGGGTGTTTACATATCTACCCCACTTAAAAGGAATCTCGTCCTCGAGATTCGAACGATCTTCTGAATGGTGTGGAACTTGTCTTGCGTGTTCTTGCTTGACGGTGGTAACATCCAAAATTTGTCGGAGGCTTCTTGATGCTGCGAGCTTTGATAGAGGATTCTTTCTATCTTTGTGATCTTTGGCACTACGGATCATTGTAGCGAAGTTCCTTCCCGATACTTGGATTTCAGGGTCACCTACACCGTCATGTACCATTGTACCTCGTCCATTGGGTGCATGCACCACTGTCGAGATCATCTTCATTAATTGACATGCATCAGTGGTGTCGGGTCGGTTTCGATGAGTCATACAGAGCCGATCTTCTCCATTGGAAGATAACTTTTTTTTGAGATTACACAGTACAACTTAGACACTCACAACGCACGCACACTCACCCCTATGAACACACGTACGCAAACCCTACCCCTATGAGCATCTTCGAAGACTGAGCCGGCAAATCTAGAGATACGAAGTCACCACTGGCGCCTCGCTGTCGACGGGAGCGTCGCCTACCACTGAAAGCACAAATGCCGTTAAATCCTTGAAAATTCGCTCCCACAAGGAGTCGAACCCAGGACCTGAGAGGTGTTACTCGGATGTCTTAACCACTAGGCCAAGACCCCTTTCACCCATTGGAAGATAACAAGGTTGCTGAGTGGAGATATTCATTCCAGTATATCCAATTCACATGCTTTCATATGTTCTTGACTCCCATGTTGCATATTGGAAAATGAATATTCAAATGAAAAATGATAAAATTAACTCAGCACAGATGAAAGCATGTAAATTTGATCGGATACGCACATATTTATTTCATTTAGGGATCCAAATACAAAAGTAAATCAAGCATGCACAGACGAGCATGTGAGTCCTGTCGGATGCTCAAATTGATATCACTTTCAGGCCACCGTAGTCCTATGTGCAGCACATGGTATTTATTAGATACGAATATTTATTTCAATTTTAGTAGGATATCGCGTCTTTAGTCCTTGGATACCAACGCATTTGTGCACCATATGGTTCCCTGGAATGACCGTAATGGACATTGTGCTCTACTGTATATAAATGTAACCCTGCACACAGACGCATAAAAACATTTATACAAGTAATCCTCCTGAGCTCACCAAAAGGAAGGAGTAGTTTTCTCCCATGGCATTCGTCAAGATTGGTACAACGAGGATCATGCCCATGGCAACTGCTTTGTTCTTGATCCTTACGCCAACGGGTGGAGCACCCGAGCGGTCAGCCGCGTTGGCTCCAGGAGCGTTGCTCCTGTGAGCGCGCTGACCCGGGTTCGAGCCCCCTGCGGCACCGGAGCACTGTAGCGTGAACAGTAACGCGAGTTACTGTTCATGCTGCAGTGAAAAAAAATCCCCTCGTCCTCCCCAGTCCAAAGCACATGGTTAAGACTCGCGCCGCAGCTCACAACGGCCAGCTGAGTCCCTGTGTATGGATGGGGAGGGGGTTCGGGGGTTTTCTCGGCCTGCGTGAGAAGGCTCTTCTTCTTAATGCAATGCCGTCGGGGGCGGTTCTTCCCCCGGCAGGTCGAGTTTTTTTTTTTCTTGATCCTTACGATCCTTTCTTCAACCTACCCACCCTGCCAAGCAGGGACGTGTAAGCACCCTACTTAATTTACTTGATCTGCAGTATTATTTATGATACAAGTTTAGACGACTAATATATTTTGTTTGACTTGTATTGTTTAGCGTGTCTTATTGGCTGCGGCCGGAAGAAGAAGTCGCCACCGCTACGACCCACACCGTGCTACCCTCCCGGGCCTAACGAGCACTGTACGATTGAGGAATGCCGCCTACTTTGCTCAGCGAAAGGCCATCCTGAAAGTAAAAACGCCTTCTGCAATGAGAAGGTTTCTCCGTGGCAGTGCTGCTGCCCATACGGCTTGACAGTGTAATTCGTCCATCTGTGTGATGCAAAACGAGGAAAATTTGCTTTCATATAAAGAAGTGTTTGCCCAATGCTTTAGGCTTCGTATCCTGCTCTATGCAAATAAAAGGCACATTAATTCCATACATTTATGACATTACGATTGCATGCTACGACATGTACAATTGGATATGCTCCGTGCTCTTCTTTTACAACCTTCGTCTGCAATCAACACTTCGAAGTCATTGATAAGTTAGAAAAGACACGTATGAAGTGATGGAACATATCCCATATGTTCATATTTAGAAGGCTCTTTTAGAAAAGAGAATCTTTTAAAGAATTCTCCTTTTTTTTAAAAAAAAAGCAAGAAAAATATGCAACCTCCAGGAAACCAGCCCTTTGGATTGCGTCCAGATAGGACGATAGGTAGGTTTGTTGTCAACGTGTTGTATCTGGTCAGGTCAAGTACGAAGACTTGTCTCAGTGCAAATTTCATCAGGGGCCAGGGCTCTCTATCTGGCTAGTGAAGGAGGTGGAAGAAAGAGTGACAGTCGTTGGATTGAACTCATTTGTGAATATGGAAGAGCTACGTGCCCCTTGAGGCACCTGAGTGTTGTGTAGGATCTCGCAAGAGTCTTTTACCTACAAGCCATTATAAAAGATCGTGTATGCCACTAAAAAGTTTGTTGGCACCTGTATGCCATCGCACGAACTTTTTTTTACCTACACGCCACTATGGACAGATTCCATTAGGAGTTAACGGTTCAGAGTCAAGACATATGGGACCGGGCTATGAATTTGACAATCTTGCTCTTGAGTCTCTTGCATGTGGGACCGGATAACCCTACCAAGCCTCATCTCCTCTCTCCCGGTCTACTTTCTCTCCCACACCACCTCCGATCCGGACCGCGCCTCCTCCCTCCGATCCCAACAGAAACGCCGCCGGCCGGGATCTTGAGCGCCGCCGCGGCTGCCGCGGGACAGGCCTTGAGCGCCGCCGCCGCCAGGGCCGGTCGGGCCAGTGGCGCCGCCACCGCCCATGCCCAACCGGCGTCGCTGCCTGGGGCTGCACTGCCAGCGCTGGCGCCGGCGCCCAGGCTTCACCGCCGCTAGGGCCGGTCGGGCCCGCGCCGCCTCCTCCACGGGCCGACCCGGCGTCGCCGCCACGCCTGGGGCTGCACTGCCTACGCCCAGGCCGCGCCCGGGGCTGCACTACCGGCGCCCGGCGCTCGAGGCTTCACTGCCGCCGCCGGTCGGGCCCGCACCGTCGCCTCCCAGGCCGACCCCGCGCAGCCGCCCAGGGCTGCACCGCCGGCCCCGCAGCAGCACGCCGAGGGAAGCAGCAGGCCCGCACAGCAAAGGGTAAAATCGTCTTTTTTAATCTCCGTTAACCTCTATTAGTGGTCAATCCGTCCATAATGGCGTGTAGGTAAAAGAAAGTTTGTGCGATGGTATACAGGTGCCAGCAAACTTTTTAGTGGCATACACGTAACCGCGATCTTTTATAATGGCTTGTAGGTAAAAGACTCATCTCGCAAAGACAAGCATTGTGGCGTGCGAAACTCCTTTTACACGGGTGTGCGCTCATTCCAGAGCCCGCGTGCTCCTGCTGTGCGGGGCCACAGCCCACATGGGTGGGCCCTAGGGTGGGGCTAGAGTGAAATTTTTTTGAAAAATAGTTATGTTTAAAGTTGCAACAAAAGTTTCGTTGCACCTTCCACCAAAAGTTGCGTGAAAAGGTAGATATGAAGTTACAAGAAAACTTTCTGAGACAAAATTCCAGATTAAGTTGTGTCGAAACTTTCCAAAAATGAAAAGTTAGTGAGAGCAAAAGTTTCCAAAAAAGAAAGGGCCTGTATGAGGAAGTGCGCTGGTTTCCCTTCGAGCGCCCGTGCGCGAGACAGGCCCCGGTGGCGTGGGCCATGCGGCGTTTATTTTGGCTTTGCGCTCGGGGCTGCGTAACACGCAAGCTTGCAGCATCTCTCCTCCGTGCTTGCGTTTAGGTGAAGCACACTTGATTGCTTATGTAGAGGATCCGACCACACAAATGGATAAACTGCATGCTAACCTTGAAGTTGTGCATAAACTGTTTAAGGTTTAGACAAAGAACGTCTTAATTTCTTTCAGGAATTAAAATCCAAACTTTAAATTTACATTACTCTATTCATCCGCTGGACCAAAAAATCCTCTCAAGTAAAAGTAAGCAATCTTTCTCCATATAATGGCCTATATTGTAAAATAAAGCCTTTTGTTTGCATAAGCACCTCCAGACATGCCCTTATTGGGTGATATATCCAATGACAGTAGAAAACTTATAAATTATTATAAAAAAGTGAGCAAATCATTTGACCTTGTTAAATTGTCAAACGTAACTAAAAAAAAATCAAGGCGTCAACAATTTTAAAACGGAAGGAGTATATTGGTATCGAAGTCGATAGGTTCGTTCTGCAATTTGTGATGGTATTCATACAACTAGCTTCTGCCTCCATCACAATATCTAGTTCAATGAATGGTTGTTCGCGACCAATTTATTGAGGCAGTCCTACGGTAAATTATTTCAGAAAAATGCATTTTAAAGGTGGTACGTACAGTGATGGGTCAGTATAGACTATAGTTTGATCGCAACACGAGCAGGTAAGACAGGTTCGGTCGAGCCGGGATCCTGGGCCGAGTCCGTTATAGCAGCCGGACCAGGTAATCGTGCATGGCGCGGCGCCGCGGCCATACGCGCGCGATGCATTGCTCCAAAAAACAACAAAAAAATACGCGCGTGATGCAGCTTCCTTTTGTCCCGTACTGCTGCCACAGAACGCGTCAACCACGGTTAAACAGGACGAGCCAACGAGGCTGTCGCCTTCGATCAGGCACTCGGTAGCGGGTTCAAAGACCCGGTGCATGGACAATGCACCTAGCAATAGCCCCAAAGACAATCTTGGATATTAATCGGCAGGACACGTGGTGCACGGGCTGTGCACTTAGCACTAGAACACCCTCATTGTTGAGATATAAATTGTGGACATTGCCGAATGAGTGCGACACGCACTCTTGCCTTTTTTTTTTTTTTGCTTTTTTTTCTTGTATTTTTCAATCTACTTATGCCTCTTTTTTTCCTTGTATGATTTGTGAATATTCATTAATTATGCATGTACTTAAAACTCTGGTTTTTTTGTGACTTCTTTCAATGTATTGATCAGTAGTATTAGTTACCAGGGGATGAAAATAATTCTGAAGTACGTGGTGAGTTTGGAGTACTGGTGAAGGTGACTTTTTAAATTATGTTTGACATTTTGTCTTATTCAAAATTTTAGTTCAAATTCGCAAACTTATAAGTTATGCTTCAACTTCTTTTAGTGATAAAACAAACCATGACAAAATATATGATAACTTTTAAAAATTTTTGAATAAGACGAATGGTCAAATGTAACTCAAAAAGTCAATGACGATATTAATTTAAGAATAGTGGGAATATACAATAAGACAACGTCCGGATTGTTACGCGGCAGACACGGTTCTAAAATTAGCTTGGGCAGTGTTTTGGTTCTAGGGCAAAAACATGCAATGCAAACAAAATTAGATTGCACGGAATCAATAATTATTGCATCCATTGTTTCGGTTTTGATCGAAGAACACGCTGAACAGGTGCGCGTTTTGTGACAATGGACACCAGTTGTTGCCATCGATGATGAGGTGGCGTCTCTAGACCTCCGACTAGGCCTCAGCAACAAGTTTAGCCGGCACCACCATAGCTTGTGTAGCGTGGATGAGCAGTTCCAGCCAGTGTCCATTTTAACGCTATTCCGTGGCCATGAAGGGTACCATGGTAGGAAACCACAATGTTGCGTGGGTGTCTGTCGCCATAGAAACCTCAGAGGTCGCCAACATCCCATGGAGAAGGTGAAAAGGGATGTCGAGGGAAGGGTATTGATAGGGTTATTCATGCCGGTTTTAATAAAACAAGCAACGAAACCATTATCGTTTTGAATGACCTACGAGTGAACATTATATGTTGAAGTTATATGTGAAGATGCTAGGCAAGAGGGGAAGGAAGTACGTGTGGCGCATTTGCACAATAACCCTTTCATTGTTTTTTTCTTACCTTAGCTGTAATTTTTTCAGTTGTATGGATTACCAAGAAAAAAAACAGAGGTTGTATATTGCATTTGGAGCCTTACGAGAGAATGGAGTACGGTTTCTTCATCTTTCTTGCCAGTTGTAGCGATTAATGCTTAAAACGTATTTTAGCAATGAAATAAAGTGCACGCATACATATTTTTTTTTAGCACAGACGCATACATATACCGTACAAACACCATGTCATTTCGATTATAACCTGAACAGTTTGTACCAATCTAAGGAAGCGGCGTGGCGGGATTTTGGATGGGTATGGTCGGCCCAGCGGCATGCAAGAAAAAGGCTTGACATATATGGACTCAAGCCCAGGATTAATTCCGGCCCGCCTTCAGGCAGCCTTCCGGCCATCTCACGAAACGGGAGCAGGAAGCTAAACGCGAACGCGAGGCTCCATTGTTTTGTCCCATACCGCTGTAGAAGAACGCCTCGGCCCTCCATAACCACCGTCGAGCAGACGAGGCTGTCGCCTACGAGGCACTCAGTAGCGGGTTCAATACCTGGTGCATGGGACGTTGCACCTAGCTTATTACCTACAAATCAAGAAGCCAACTCGGCATCCGAACCTTGTTGGTGTATGGGCTGTACACCTAGCACCTAAATTAAGTTCTTGATGGGAAAGAATTGTGGGTTCAGCTTGCCGAATAAGTGCGATATGCACTTACATGCGTTTTTTTTTTTCCGTTGAAATCGGCATAACTATGTTGCACGGGCTATGTACCTAGCACAAACAACCCCCCTTGATAAAACGAACTCAAGCTGCCAAAGAGTGCGATATGCACTTTGCTTTTTTTTTAGAAATGTTTAAAAACCTTAATGTGTTGCATAACAAATATTTTGACATAAAGAAACTTGTTTTGTCCCTGAGTTGTTTGGAAACTAAGGCCCTGTTTAGAACGCAGGAACTAAGGCCTCTGAGTTGTTTTAAATTCAATTTCCACAGGAATGAGGATTGAGGAATGATTCCTCCATTTCAAACGTGATCTAAATACACGACCCTGCACATAGAAATAGGTGGAGCTCACCTCACACCCTAGTAAAAACCTTCATGAGGCTCCAGTATGGTCGTCGCTTCACACGAGCCGAGGACTGCTACATGTTGACCAGTCGACTACAAACTAGCCACCCCCCCCCCCCCCCCCCCACACACACACACACCCCATCGCAAGGACGCCCTATGCGCAGGGTGTCCGACGAGATCCCTGCTCTAGGTCAGCCTACGGCCTCCCTGAAGCCGGCCCACAGCCCACGCAACTCCTTCCCCGCGCCGCCGCACCGAGCTCGCCCCGCCCTCCCACCGCCGGATCCATGACTGCCGCGTCATCGCCGTTGGAGGCTGTGTTGCACGAATCTTAGAGTGTTCAATCGAAAGAATCCTATCAGGTGACCTACTTATAGGATCAGCGCCCATCGCAACCCAGGAACGTCCGGCCCCCGTAGCCACGCAGCCCAGGAAACAGCCTTTGTCTCTATCGCAACGCTGCGCCTGCGAGCGTCGTCGCCGCGCCTGTGCCACCCCACCGCTCGCCGGCGCGAAATAGCTCTCATCTTCCTTTCTCTATCGCGCCACGCCACCCGCCGCTCGCCGGCACAGCCCAGTTTGGTCAGGAAACTAAATGTTCCAGACGGTGACAAGAATTGTTCCGGACGGAAGAAAGAAATGTTGCGGGTCCAGGAAACAAATGTTCCAGACGAGTAAAACAAATGTTCCGCCGGAGCAGGGCGACGGCTCGAAGCTGGGCGGCCAGGCAGCGGTGCAAGGGCGGCTGGGGCGGCGGAACGGGCGCCAAGGAGGAGAGCCGGGTGTGCGACATCGAGTTGGGGTGCGGCGGCACGCGAGGCCGGCCAGGGCCATGGCGGCGCGCGAGGAGGCATCAGCTTGCGGCCCCGGGGGCAGGGAGGGTGGGGCCGTCGTGGTGGGGAGTTGGAGCCGTCGCGGTGAATCAGGGAACAACGGGACCTGGTTGCAAGGAGGAGGAAGAAGAGAAATCCCGTAACGGGCTGGACCTGGGAAATAATCGCACAGAATCGTACGCAGGTCGACGTAAGAACTTAAAAAACTTTCCTGTTTCCTCGCAAAAAGGGGGGAAAAAGTGAAAACCTTCATTTTTTTTTTTTTTGAGATTACACAGTACAACTCAGACACTCACAACGCACGCACACTCACCCCTATGAACACACATACGCAAACCCTACCCCTATGAGCATCTTCGAAGACTGGGCCGGCAAATCTAGAGATACGAAGTCACCACTGGCGCCTCGCTGTCGACGGGAGCGTCGCCTACCACTGAAAGAACAAACGCCGTTAAATCCTTGAAAATTCGCTTCCACAGGGAGTCGAACCCAGGACCTGAGAGGTGCTACTCGGATGTCTTAACCACTAGGCCAAGACCCCTTTCACAGTGAAAACCTTCATGGGCAATCAGGTCTGGTCGACTCGGATAGCCCGTCAACTAATGTTCAGGCCCACGTTATGCCTGTCTTGCTGTGGAAGCGGTACGCGAACACGGCTCCATCGTTTTGTCCCATACCGCTGGAGAAGAACGCCTCATCTCTCCTTAATCACCCTCGGGCAGACGAGACTGTCGCCTACGAGGCACTCAGTAGCGGGTTCAATACCTGGTGCATGGGACATGCACCTAGCTATTACCTACAAATGAAGAATCTAACTCGGCATCCGAACTTTGTTGGTGTATGGGACTGTACACCTAGCACCTAATTTAAGTTCTTGATGGTAAAGAATTGTTGGGTTCAGATGGCCGATGAAGTGCGATATGCACTTACATGCGTTCCTTTTTTTTTTTCTTCCCTTTTTTCCCCTTACAAAAAATGTTTTTCACTTGTTATACCCTCCAATGCGAGGCTGAAATTGGCAGAACTAGGTTGCAGCACGGGCTATGTACCTAGCACAAACAACCCCCCTTGATAAAACGAATTCAAGTTGCCAAAGAGTGCGATATGCACTCTTGACCTCAAGAAACTTGTTTTAGCCCTGATATGACCTGCACTCGCGCAGTGGTGCTCACCTCACATCCTAGTAAAAACCTTTATGAGGTCCCAATATTGTCATCTCTTCACACCAGCCAGCGAGCGTTCTGCCTGCTGCCTAGTAAAAACCTTCATGTTCCTCACAAAAAGAAAAAAAAAGGTAAAAACCTTCATGGGCAAATCAGATCTGGTCGGCTCGACTAGCCCATCAAATGTTTTCGGCCCACGTTCTGCCTTACTTGCTGGGCTGGCCAGCCAGCGTATGCCAATCGTGCATCGCACGGCCACGCCGTATTCGGGACAATCTTCTTTTGTTTTATCCCATACCGCTTGGACAGGACTGCTTTGGCCAGATTAAACACGGGCGTCCAACGGGCTGTCGCCTACCAACAGGCACTCGGTAGTTGGGTTCAAAGACCCGGTGCATGGGACGTGCACCTAGCTATACCTACAATTGATGCAATGATATGGCAGAATTATGGTGCACGGCATGTGTACCTAGCACAACACATCTCCTTCATAATGCGAATTCAAGCTGCCAAAGAGTGCGATATGCACTCTTGCTTTTAATTTTTTTTCGATATATTGCTTTTTGTTCTTGCATAAAACTCATAAGATTTCGTGAAGGAGAAATCAGATTATCTGCGAATCCATAACCACATGTTTTTCTTCGTTTTGTATTCTTCTAGAACGGTTGAGTTCAACTGCATGCACATATACACGTGTGGCGTTTTATGCAATGAATCTTGTGGTTTTTTTTTTCTCTCAATCTAGCTAAGCTTAAATTGCCTATATGTTGCTGTCAGAAGAGCATGGCTTGCGGTGTTGTTTGGTGGTGATGGTTTGGATATCTCTTGGCCGGATCCATGGACTTTGAATCAGTATTCATTTGCCTATATGATCTCGCATTTGCCTTTGACTTCGGCAAGGTCTAATTGATCGGAACGAGTTCGCGGGTGATGCACAAATGGAGAAGATGGCTGCCGTTTAATTTCTTTGATTTCAAGAAACTTGTTTTGGCCCTGAGTTGTTTGGAAACTAAATACATGACCTGCACTCCCGCAGTGGTGCTCACCTCACACCCTAGTAAAACCTTCATGAGGTTCCAGTATTGTCATCACTTCACACCAGCCAGCGTTCCGCGTAGTAAAAATCTTCATGTTCCTCCTAAAAAAGGAAAAGAAAAACCTTCATGGGCAAATCAGGTCGGGACGCCCTATCCGCAGGGCGTCCGACGAGATCCGAGTAGTAGATCAGACCCACGGTCTGCTCGGCATTGACCCACGGCCCGCGCCACCTTCTTCTTCCTCGAGCTGCCGCCGCCCTCTACCGCCGTCGTCAAGCTCGCCCCCGCCGCCACCCTCGAGCGCCACCGCGCTAACCCGGCGAGAACTGACGCCCCCGCCCTTACCCCGCCCACCGCTAGCAGCCACCACCGCGGTCGACGGCGTCCCCGCCGCCACGCCAGCATCGCGCCGCCCACCGCCTATCCGGCCTGCCGCCGCCTTCTATGTCTGGAGGGAGGAGGAGATGTTGGGGGTACAAATCACACGCACAAGGGATTCTCCAGCGAAATGCCCCCGCCCCGCCATTCTCCATCGTCTCCGGTGGCTCCCGCCGCCGGATCCGCAGCTGCCGCCCTCCGCTGCGCTAACTCAGCTGCGCCGGGCTCGCCGCCGTCGAGGAGGCTGAAGGAGGAAGGAAAAGACGTCGATCGTCGGATGTGTGTTTTGCACGAACTCAAAGTTGTTCGATCGAATGAATCCCATCAGGCGGGCTACGTATAGGATCCACCCCTGGCCGTCTAGCCCGTCAAAATATTTCGGCCCACGTTCTGCCTTCCTTGCTGGTCAGTCATGCGAATCGTGCATCGCAGGGCCATGCCATAATCTTTTGTTTTATCCCGTACTGCTTGGACAGGACTGCTCTGGCCAGATTAAACACGGACGTACAATGAGGCTGTCGCCTACGAATAGGCACTCAGTAATTGGGTTCAAATACCCGGTGCATGGGATGTGCATCTAGCTATACTTACAAAGGATGAAATGGGATATGGCAGAATTATGGTGCACGGGATGTGTACCTAGCACAACACACCTCCTTGATATGGCGAATTCAAGCTGCCAAAGAGTGCGACATGCACTCTTGCTTTTTATTTTTTCTGATATATTTTTTTATTTCATGAAACTCGTAAAACTCAGATTATCTGCGCATCCATCACCACATGTTTTACTTCGTTTTGTGTTCTTTGAGAACGGTTGAGTTCAACTGCATGCACATACAGGTGGTGTTTCATGCAATGAATCTTCTGATTTTATTTTAAATTGCCTATGTTGCTGCCAGTAGAGCATGGCTTGCGGTGTTGTTTGGTGGTGATGGTTTGGATTCTATTGGCCGGATCCATGGACATTGAATCAGTATGATCTCGCATCTATTTTTGACTTCGGCAAGGTCTAATTGATCGGAACGAGTTCGCGGATGCACAAATGGAGAAGACGGGGTCGTTTAATTTCTTCGATTTTCAAGATCTACTGAGTTACAAGGATCTTTTCATCTTTTCTAGTACCTAAGTAGCAATTTGGTGTTTCGATAGTCGATACAAAAGGTAGCTGATCCGGTGGAGTTTGCGGCGTAATGTTTTGCGGTGACTTCACAAATTGTACAGCGAAAGCGTAGCGCATGGTGCGCGGGGAGGCATTGAGCCTCCGCACAAACCTTAGGAGCCAAAGTTCGAGTTTGTATGAGCAAGTGCTGTTTAAGCGGCGACAATTGTTTCTTTTGAGGACATATGGCTACAACAACAATAAGTAATTGACATATAGACTTTTGTTTTAAGTATTGTGCTAGATAATAAATGTTTTATTGGTGTTTTAAGGCTGATTTATATGAGCTCGCTTTGGTGTTTGGCATGCATGTAAAGGCTAAATATACGTTTATTGTGCATAGGTCAGAACATTATTTCATCTCAAAATAAGGCTTCCTTTATCTAGAAAAAGTAGAGCAAGAATGCTTCAAGGTTGGGAATCAGGTTCAAATGCGTGCAGAAACTCAGCACATAAATGGGCTATCTTCTTCGTTCCTTTCCATTACAGCCCATGTTACTCACTACAATAAGTTTTATGACAAGTGAGTATGTCATTTTTTTAGATAAAGAAAAATGTGTTTCATTAAGCAAATGAAAACAACCCGGCCTCTCTATCTCTTGATGCATTTAGCCATCTATTGTTACAACTTCTCACTATGCATGTGTACCCTTTGTCTACAACATAGAAATAAAACCAAATCACCAATGGAAAGATGGAAAGGTAGTAAAAAGTTCAACTCAATAGTACAACCTATTATTATCTCCAAAAGTCGGCAGCCCTGCAGCATAGAGGTCCTTCCTTCCTATTTTTTGAATAGCGACCACGTCCTCATCCAATGTGTACCCCGTGTAGATAATCTACATTGGAGTTAAAACAACATTTTTGTCAAAAACGACATCATGTACGTCATAAAAACTTAAAAAAAAAGTCATTGGTTGAAATATGTGATGCTCGAGTGACAAAAAAAATCGTTCATCACATATCATTTTTAAATCATTTGTTGTGTTCGTCATATATTTTGCTATGAACGGAATCGACCTTTATTGATCATGCTGCCTTAGAAGTTACAAACAACCCTCATTGATTTTTGGTAAAAACAAACACTCGCCCATAACAATTTGATCGCAACATGATCGAACTGAGGATGACGTAACCAGTTTACAAAGCAAGAGCATTGATATCTAGCTTCCACCTAACACAAAGCTGCAAAAAGCAAGGGGAAGAAAAGAATGCAATTTGACAGTATGGGCCGGCGCACTTGAACACAATCCGTTAATCGAACTGCCGCACGGGCACGACCCTGGTGCAGGTTCGTTTTATCCCGTACTGCTAATACCAAACGGTTTCGGCCAACTTAAACACGAACGAACAAACAGGGCCGTCGCCTACGAGGCATTCGGTAGCGGGTTCAAATACCCGGTGCATGGGCTGTGCACCTAGCTATTCCCCTACAAAATCTTGATTAAATTCGGCAGATCACACGGTGCACGGTCCGTGCACCTAGCACAAAACCCCCTTGATATTGGAGTCAATCAAGCTGCCAAAGAGTGCGATATGCACTCTAGCTTTTTTGTTGCTTCTTTGTATATTTATGAAGAACTCGTAAGATTTACGCCATGATCTCTGGCAGGACGTCAAGCCGTGGATCCATGTCCACGACCTCTGGATCTGCACGTGGAGGCGGGGCGAGAGCTGAGTGCAAGTGATACAAGCACGTTGTTGCAAAAACTTTTTTTAGAACATGCATAAGAAGAAAGTACAAGGTTATACACGGTCCTAACTCCTAAGGCCAAGGAACTGAAAAGAAAAGAAAAATCGAACGGCGCCGGCCGGAGCGAACAACGACACGAACAATTTTACGTCGTTGCAGCTCGATCGGAAGGTTGAATGTGCCGCTGAATATGCAGCATCGTAGTACTACTAGTTTGCGATGGGGATACAAAGCATGCGTGGTGCTTTTCTCCCAGAATTAATAAGCAGTCTACAATAAAAAAATCGTGCCAGGAGCCCAGGACTAATCCGATGGTCAAAAATGCCGGGACCGCCTCGGGCTGGGCCCATGAGTCTTCGGCCTTTGGCGCACACATTCCAGCCGCCCGCGCGCCCTTCTACAGGTTCCAGGGTGCGCACAAGGGAATTGACATGCGAGTTTCTTTTGTCCCGTACCGCCGGCGTATGTTGGTTTCGCGCTGGTTATAACCGACACGCGTGCGGCGCTGTTGCCTTTCGGGGCACTTTCCTGTGGTAGGTTCTCGGAGTCGCTTGGTGTCTTCACACCTGGTGTGCGGCCTGTGCACCTAGCTAATCAAAACATATGATTTATATATGCATGGAGACGTTCGGCGAGTAAGTGCGATACGCACTTCTCTTAAAGCTTTTTGCAATTCTTTTTTAGGGAATCTGCAGTTGATATCGCCATATATCCATGGGCCAGAACAGTTGGAGACGATTGGTGTGTAAGTGCGACATGCACTTCTCTTTAAAAGTTTTCTATCAATACTTAGCTTGACCCTCAAGAGTGAGACGCATATACTGAGGAGTGGATGGGGCTAGCGGCGGCGAGATTGGATCGCCTCCTGTGTTGACCAAGCGTACGACGCGGGGGGGCAGTATGAGAAACCATATTCCAAGTCTCATCTAGTTTGCGAATGGTTTTTTTTTTCTCATGGATTGACTTTTTTAGATAATGGGAAAAAGCGGTTCTCGGCTTTGACCTTATACTAGTTGAATGTCCGCGCGTTGCTGCGGGAGCCAAAGATTACGTACGGGTATATAGTATCGCAAAAGTGCAAGGTTGTACACAGGTTGTCGGCCTGCGAAGTCCTATCTAGCCCAGCAAGACAATAGCCCAACGCATATTCATATGCAAACCTAAGCCAAAGCATGGGCTTACATCTTAATATTACACGGCCTATTGTTTGTCTAGATGGGACTCCATCTATGTTTCAATCCGCGCTAGTTCGTATCCCGTGCTTAACAGATCATTTCAAAAAATAGCCCAAAAGTGAATAAACATAACAACTACTGCAGCTAATGAATGGATGCCATCATTCAATGCGAAGATATTACAAAAGTGAATAAACATTCTCACAACTCATGATGCATGACTCGACAGAAACAGTCGTCCGCACACTTACTTAATAAACCAGAAAACTGATTGATCATTCCGGAATAAACGTGAAACACACACAAAAAAACAGATATCGTATGGCTTTCATCATCCAATTATATTATTAGATAGAATTCCTATTCATGTTCTTTAGCCCAAGAAGTTACAAGAGTGGGCTAGCCAAGATCGCTGGTGAGCACGGTAGCGATGTCTTTTGTTTTGTCGTCAACGCCATCTCCAGGCAGGTTCCTTGTTCCTTCCTTCAGATCAACGTCGGGGAGACATTGCTTGACCCAAGCCAGTCCATGGCGGTGACGATTTTAACCGCATCGTGCACAATGCCTTTGACCTCACTGCTAAGCCATCTAACTTGAGCATGAATACGCGCAATGAGTTCCCTTGTCTCCTTGGTCTCGAGTCCGTTCTCTACGGCCTTTCCCAAAGCTATCTTTCCATCCGTGTGGAGATCGGTAAACACAACACCGAGCTTGAATGCAATGAGTTCCAGCACAAATGATAGACCTAGTATCACAAACAACGACATATTAAACTGATAATACTTTTTCTGTTTCCATCTAAAGGATAATAAGGAAAAACGAGGTGGGACTCTAGATACGCGAACTTACTATCTTCGATTGACGCGCGAATAGAATCCTCAAGCGCGCATCTGCCTCGTTGTTGTCAGCCTTGGGGCTTCTCCTCCGTCGTCTCCTTCCTCTTCCCTCCCTCCATAGCTAGTGGTGGAAATCCCTGGCGCTACTGTAGTATAAGGCGATGATGTTAGCAGGTGGAGCGCGTCAGAGTAATTATAAGGAAGAGATGCGAGAGTCAGAGATCATACGATGCGATATATATAGTCGATTCGGGTGTAGAACCTTCGAGAATCGAGATGCACATCTTCCCAGCCTGTCATGTTAACGGAGATGTAGCTATTGGGCGCTGCTGGAGCTGCAACTCCCTATATCCTGAAAATTCTATTGGAAGCCTCCCTATAGCTCCATATTGGGAGGGAATTATTGGGAGACTGTTGGAGTTGCTCTTAGAGGTTGGGTTTTAGGAACCGTGCATATCATATATATACCCTCCAGAGGCAATGGCGGAGCCGCCTAGTAGGACGATGGAGCAAATTGAACCATTTATAAGATTTCATGGGCTGCTTGTACCAAATAATTGCGCACATATAATGCAATATGACATGTGAGTTTGTCGGGTAGCCAGATGCATTCAATGACATTGTCACAGAAGATGGTCCGAAGAGGTTGCACCATCTAGTTAGCAAGTTTGTGCGGCACCTTCGTCGTTCATGCTTCAACAGGGTCGAAGGAGAAACCGTACCCACCTCTGTGCAGCTACATCGCTTCTGCCACATCTCTGTCGCTCCTACCCACACCTTCGACGCACCTTCGTCGCTCCTCTTTGCATCTCCACCGCTATTACCACACCTCCACAACCTGTTCCCACTCCTCCGATGCTCATGCACGCACCTCTGTTGCTCCTACATGCACCTCTGATATTCATGCTCGCTCCTCTGTTGCTCCTACATGCACCTCCGATATTCATGCTCGCACCTTTGTTGCTCTCCCTCAACTCTGACGCTCATGCTCGCACCTCTAAAACTCTTTTTTTTTTTGCGTAGAAAGAAGAGTTATATTAAAAAGTTGAGTACATCCTCAAGTTACAAACACTGTGTAAAACAAAGAGATTACAACCAAGAGCACTCAACATGTAGCTCCAATACTCAATTCCAAACCTGTGTAACGGTCCGTACGGATGACCGTACAGGCAAGTGGCCTTCGTGCGCCATAGACGGCTCAACCAGAAGTAGTGCCACAAACCCATGAATGGCGGCCAACATTCCTGTAGGCGAAATTGTGCATCCTCTTCTTTCTCATGTCTCCCTTCTTCTTGTTTCTGCCACCGAAGAAGAAGAAAAACTAGACCCCAAGATCTCACTGGGCCTCCATCGTGATTGGATCTAATCACGACAAAACGGAGAAGGGCCCGGAGAATTTTATTCCATGGCGGCGACATCATCCCCGCCTCCATGTCGCCGTCTGGAAACCTGATTCTCCATGTCGTCATGAAGTTGTTGACGTCGCCGCCGCCACCTTCATCGGAGCCGCCATGGAGAGACCAAATCCACCCTTCCTCTTCGCCGTCGACGGAGAAGAAGAGGAGGAAACAAATCCCCACCAAAACTCTTGGCATGGGAAGAACACAACCCTAATTTAGAACTCGATCTAGGACTCGATCTAGACTAAATTATTAGAGAGATGGGACCCCCGCTCCCTTCGGCCCTCGGCGATCTACCAGAGGGAGGAAGGGAGGGGGGGCAAAGGCGGTGGAGGAGGCGGCGGCTCCCCTGGTGGCTAGGGCAAGAGGAGGCGGCGCTCCAACAAATGTGGTATTATCTGCTGAGTTGAACGCTGTACCGCACCTCTGAAACTCCTACCTACACCCCGACGCTCATGCTCGCACCTTTGTTGCTCTTACCCTCACCTCCGACGCTCATGCTCGCACCTCTGAAACTCCTACTTACACCTCCGACGCTCATGCTCGCACCTTTGTTGTTCCTACCTACACCTCCGACACTCATGCTAGCACCTTTGTTGTTCCTACCTGCACCTCCGACACTCATGCTCGCACCTTTTTGCTCCCGACGCTCGTGCTCATCCCTCTATTGCTCCTACCCACGCCTTCATTGCAACCACATGCTCAATTCCATTAAGTAGTTAAATGACCATGCATTGCATCGGAACTCAAAGATTGCACAATACTATTTTACACATAATGCAACTACCCTCTTTGTGGCCTCGCCAATCATGCTACACCACTGTTGACTTAGTTAGCATGTCATATGATGCATCTAACCCTCCGCCATATACAAATAGAATCTCTCTGATTAATTATAAAATCAAATGAAAAGAAATTATACACGACTGAATGTTGTCCCCGCTATGACATAATTAGATAAGTACGGCCAGTATGCATTAGAACCAAAATATTTCACCATAGTTTTATTTTAAATAAACAACCCCATCGGTGAACATCAACAATAAAACAGGAAGCAGATCTTCTGAAGCTTTCAGTTCCTCATGGGGCCCTTAGTACTAATACCCTGTTACTACAATTAAATACTACTACAATTAAATACCCTAAACCGACTGAAAAATCCACCCGTAGTTCCGGCCTATGTTCCCTACTTTAATGCCGGCTTTTGGTTCCCTACTTTAATAATTCACACGTTCGCTCGTCTTTCCTTCAGGCGCCTCCTCACCAAAATGCCACAACCCAACATGCCATAATGATGAGGATATGACTCGTACAGATACAACCAACAATCCTTCATTTGACATGCAAGATTCAATCAGAAGGGCTAGAGCACGACAAGTAAATTTATCGGTGAGCTCGTTCCTCATGTCTTTTATATATGGTGTTGAGAATAAGTTGCTACCTAATAAAATAATTATTGTTAGGAACCATGGAGATGATGCTGAGATAGTTGGAGAGGTGCTTGAGGGCGTGGAGGGGCCAGCAAGGGAGAGCAACTCAAGTTGGAGGCCCAATTCAAGTCGACTTCGAGTCAGTTTCGGAGTCCAGGACCAGTACGCACTAAAACGGTCGCCCAGGTCACATACGTGGTCGGATTTGGACGTTCTTTATATGGATAGAAAGCTAAGAAGATTATCTTACCAATAGCACCGGTCTCATGCCAAAATACGACCGGAGTCGACAGGAATCATCAACACAAGTCGACATATAAAATCTGTCCCGGTGTTGCGCCGCCGTACGCGGGTGGGTTTGGCGCTGATCTTTCGGTGAGAGATGGGGAATAACTTTAATTTGGATTGGAGCGACGTTCACGGCCCGACTACAACCAGCAAGGATGCGCCTTAGCGACCGATACACCAACTCCAACGGTTGTTCGCGATCTTGTGGAGCACGATCAACCTAACCACGAGGGTAATTCCTACAAGCAATCAAAGAACAAGCAAGAACAAGATAAACAACGATCTGAACTCACAAAGGTGGGGTTCCGAATCAAGTAGAACGGATGGTCTAGTCGACACACGCGTCTACCAGGAAGTAGCAATAGCTAAACTTACAATCAATCAAAACCCAAACCCTAATGATGCGGCGGTGGCTGTTTATGGGAACTCTAGGGTTGTGCTCCACCCCCTGGACGCGCCTTCTAATGGGCTCACACAAGATACAAGGCTCAAAGGCCAAATAACGGCGGCGCAGCACCGGGACAGATTCTATATGTCGACTTGTTTTGATGATTTCCGTCGACTCCGGTCGTATTTTGGCATGAGACTGGTGCCACTGGAAAGATAATCTTCTTAGCTTTCCATCCATATAAAGAACATCCAAATCCGACCACGTATGTGACCTGGGCGAGCGTTTTAGTGCGTACTGGTCCTGGACTCCGAAACTGACTCGAAGTCGACTTGAATTAGGCCTCCAACTTGAGTTGCTCTCCCTTGCTGGCCCCTCCACGCCCTCAAGCACGTCTCCAACTATCTCAGCATCATCTCCATGGTTCCTAACAATAATTATTTCATTAGGTAGCAACTTATTCTCAAAACTACATATAAAAGACATGAGGAACGAGCTCACCGATAAATCTACTTGTCGTGCTCTAGCCCTTCTGATTGAATCTTGCACGTCCAATGGAGGAGTGTTGGTTGTATCTATACGAGTCATATCCTCATCATTCTCCCCTTCTTGACAGCAAACCGTTCTCGGTTTGGCATCACGGTTGAAGTTCAAGTGTAGATTATGATCAAGTTCTTTCAAATACAATTCTTAAACTTGCACTATTGCGCATGGCAGCAAACATTGCTCCCCTTCTTGATTTTTGACCTCAACTTACAGCCAATAGAAGAGAAACTAGATATGGTGCTGTTAGCATGAATACAAGTCATCATTCGATCACTCGAGTACTCCATTAATGATGTTTTCAAATCTGAACAAATATAGAACCGATGCACCATGTATTTATCATTTGCATGATATTTGCCAATTGCATGAAAAGAACAATGATCCAAACATGGCAAACCAGATTTCTGATATAATTCCTTCACTAAACTATTCAGGTCACAAAGAACATCAAATTCTATATAACCTACACAATTTAAAGAAGATATGATCTTCAACTCTTCTTCCTCACTATCAATGCAATGAAAACCTCTAACTTCAGCATGTGTATCATTTGCAACAGATATAAGTGAAGCACATTCATGAACTAGTTGTGTTGTAGACATAAATGAAGCATGATCACACAACTCTTCTTTGTCACAAACTACAATATCATCTTGTAACAAACGATATTCAGCAGTAGCATCCACTAATGATTGCTCTAAACTAGCATGAGGAGTTCAGCATTGAAGCAACAAGTTGACATAGAGGCGAAGTTAGAGCAAGTGCCTCTTCATTCATATTACTGATTTCAACATACAAATCGTTACCTTGTCCACTCTCACGAGTCAAAGTAGGTGCAATGCGTCCCTCATTTTCCTCATTTTTCTGTCCAAGGTTAGCAATAATAGAACAAGGAAAAGCCAATGTCACATCCAAAGAATTATTAGTGTCACAAAGGGGTAACACCTCAGCCCTTTCTATTTCACTTAATATTGCTGCAATCTGATTTTTAGCAATACATGCAAGCAAAAACAAGTGAGCTATGTGGTCATATGTTTGAGAATGTAGCATTATTCGAATTTCAGAATTCAGCCCTTTCATGAACCTATTCATGACATCTTCTTTAGAACCATCAAATCCACCAAAGATGATAGAAATTTTAAACTCATGCTAATATTCTTTGACAGTCCTACTACCTTGTTTCAAAAGTATCTAATCTGGCAAGCAATATGTTAACATGATATTCAGAAATAAAAGCATCTCTAAACAAAAGTTTGAAATCTTTTGCCAAGATTGTGGAACTTTGTTGCGTCTACAAATATATTTCCATTTGCATTATCAGTCAACACATTAGAGGCAATATGAATATTTTCTACCTCGGACAGATCATGCTCATCAAATTTATTATCTACTTTCAGCTCCCAATCAATATATGCTCTAGCATTGAAAGACTCACCATTATAAGAAGGCAACTGTCGAATGATGTCCTGAATGTTTGGATGCAACCTGGATGGCTCGAAAATCTCCGTGTCACCTGCTATGATTAGTATACAGCAAGAAACACACACACAATAATATGTATGCTCCTATGTATCAAATAATATTATGTGGCTGGTGTAATTCCCTCAATTCTCAACTTGTTCAAACAAGCTCTTACAAGTTCTTGCCTTGCTCAACAGGAGGTGATGGCAACCAAAAGATCAGCAACCGTGAAAGAAAGTGTATCGGTGCCGCAGTAACAAAACTTGTCAAGCTATAGTCGGATATGTGGAGCTATAGGTGGGCTGAAAATAAATAACAAGAAAATGCTAGCACCACATTAGTATAAAAGCAAGCTGAGTAATTGTTCAACGGTGGTACGATGCTGGTCCTAGCCTAGACCGTGGTAGAGACGCGAGCCTAGACACAAAAGAAGCCACAAAGCACACACCCAAAACAAGAAGAAACACAATGATCAGCCCCTTTCTTTTCTTTTTCTTGTCCACTTTTTTTTCTTCTCTTGTTCTTTCTTTTTTTACTTTCTCTTTCTTTCTTTTTTTTCAGGGAAACCTCAAAAACTTAATATATGCACAAAGGAAGCCAAAGAGCAATTTAGCACACACACGCAATTCAGCAGGGATATAGCAGCAAAAGGACTCTGCACTAAAAAATTAATTGCGCACAGCCCCGAATAGATATTGATGTTCGACCAGAACCAATGGAAAGTAGACTTGATAAGCTTTCCGTGAAGTGCTAGAACACACCAATCGGAGTTTGTATGAGGTCGTGGTGGCCGTTGCAAGTCGGTGCTGTTACGCAGTCCGAACTTGGCGTAACAAGAACTCGAAACTCTAAAGGACTAAAACTAAGACCAGCAACTTGACAAGACCGATGCAATCAAAAACTCAGCAAGCCCTAACTAAGCAGCAGTAGCAAAAGGCTCAAAGGGTTTCTAGGATTAAGGAAAACTAATCGAATTTTTTTTTGACTGTTTATGGACGATGGGAAAAAAAAAATTTGACAAGATCTAGAAATCTCTCACAAATAAACCTTGCTCTGATTACCGAATGATGAGGACGCAAGTGGGTTTGGCGCTGATCTTTCGGTGAGAGATGGGGAATAACTTAGATTTGGATTGGAGCGACGTTCACAGCCCGAGTACAACCAGCAAGGATGCGCCTTAGCGACCGATACACCAACTCCAACGGTTGTTCGCGATCTTGTAGAGCACGATCAACCTAACCATGAGGGTAATTCCTACAACAATCAAAGAACAAGCAAGAACAAGATAAACAACGATCTGAACTCACAAAGGTGGGGTTCTGAATCAAGTAGAACGGATTGTCTAGTCGACACACGCGTCTACCAGGAAGTAGCAATAGCTAAACTTACAATCAATCAAAACCCAAACCCTAATGATGCGGCGGCGGCTGTTTATGGGAAATCTAGGGTTGTGCTCCACCCCCTGGACGCGCCCTCTAATGGGCTCACACAAGATATAAGGCCCAAAGGCCAAATAACGACGGCGCAGCACCGGGACAGATTCTATATGTGGACTTGTTTTGATGATTCCCGTCGACTCCGGTCGTATTTTGGCATGAGACTGGTTCCATTAGAAAGATAATCTTCTTAACTTTCCATCCATATAAAGAACATCCAAATCCGACCACGTATGTGACCTGGGCGACCGTTTTAGTGCGTACTGGTCTTGGACTCCAAAACTGACTCGAAGTCGACTTGAATTAGGCCTCCAACTTGAGTTGCTCTCCCTTGCTGGCCCCTTCACGCCCTCAAGCACGTCTCCAACTATCTCAGCATCATCTCCATGGTTCCTAACAATAATTATTTCATTAGGTAGCAACTTATTCTCAAAACTACATATAAAAGACATGAGGAACGAGCTCACCGATAAATCTACTTGTCGTGCTCTAACCCTTCTTATTGAATCTTGCATGTTCAATGGAGGAGTGTTGGTTGTATCTGTACGAGTCATATCCTCATCACATAATATCTTTTAATTTAGACGTATAAACTGCGTTGGTGTTGTGATCTCGAAAAAATTGAGGAACGGCGGAAACATGTAAAAGATACAGTTTGAAACAAAAGGAGTCAGACTTTGTCTCTCCTCTGCTACAGGATGCAAAAGAACAAATGCTACTGAAGATAGACACTTTGCAACCATTAGCTGAATAAAATTTTTCACAATTTCTCTATAAAACCTCAGATTTCATCTCTTAGGTTTCCTTTCAATGTTTAACAGAAAATTTGTTGCCCAAACTAATTATCAACATGTTCTACATGGCAAAATTAACAACGATTAGCATATATAATAGAATAATAACCAGGCTAATTTGGCAATATAACATGACTCCAATGATGTTAGCAACCTCCGTGCAAGAATATTCACCTGTACTGATCCAACCAAAAGTTCAGATCCTTTCATCAGTAATAACGTGTAGTCAAATATCACACTGATAGAAAATCATAATGTAGGAATGGAAGATTCAGGTTTCATTTCTCACTAATTAAACACCAACTGGACGTCCAAGAGAACAAATAAAACTACTATATCAGAATTCGAAACACAGGAAACTACTATATTGACAGCTCAAGAGCTTGCAATTGGTTTTGGGCAAAGCAATATTTAAGTTTGTCTGGTGTTCATCATTCAATTATTTAAACATTGTTTGCATCCATATCTTGAAATTGTATACAGATCGCAAGGATTAGAAATACTAAGGCACAAAAATAGTACCCGCTCAACCCAAGAAGATCCAGACATGAAATGGACAAGAAATAAAATAATTTAATCAAGCTTCAAGCTATTTATCACAATAATAGATATATTCACATAATTCCAGAGTTAAATACAGCAACACAATCTGTCAAATGAGCACAGGATAATGAGATAAAAGCAAAGAAAAAGAGCATATAATGTGATACAAATACCCACTGGCTGCAATGCAAGGCCAGCAACAAACTTCCTTATCATATCTTGCTCTGAACTAAAGTCAAGATAAACATGCGCAAGGTGGAATTCCAAATCAGTAAAGGTGTACATAAATGATTGCTTAAGTTCCAATTAGAGATTTCAAGTCCCATTGAGATGAACAGGAATGCTCTGATCATGAACATAAAAATATGCTCACCTGCACAGTGCACAGTGCACATTCGGAATATCATCTCTGCTGCAGTCTAAAAGACCTTCACTTGACCATAAGATCTCCAGTTGAACCACTACCAATATAACCATTGTTAAATAACCGATGCTTACATCAATATAGAAATGCTACCTTCATATATATTCTGGAGTGAAAACAAAAACACCAGAACATTCAGATTCAGAGATTTGACTATATGGCACGGATACATTCCACTGAACTAAAGTAAATCATGGCTTGTCTTTTCCCGTTTTTAGCATGTCTTTTCCTGTTGTCACGGATACATTCCACACAATACTTGAATAGAGTAGTAAGCCTCTGAAAACGAATGGAGCAACCACATGGACAACTCGAACAGGTATCTACAGTGCAACAAACAATACAACACTCTCAGAAAAAAAAAACAAATTCCTATTGGGGAAAAATTTTTACCTTCATCCACCCACCCACCAACTCTCCCACCAACCCCAAAGTTTGTCCTATCTATAAAACGCCTTACATTTAGAGAAAAATTGTGAACTCCAAAACGCCCTACATGAAGAGACGGAGGGAGTAATAATTTGGACAATGCCACTTGTTACATGCCCTCTTTCAAATTCATCAACAACAAAAGGATGAGGGGAAGCTTCCTCAGATCATCATAAAAAAAAAGAACAAAAAGATGGGCATGGGAACCAAACGGCTTCTCATTTTGATGATCAGCACACCAACTAAAAATAAAATAAAATATGCTGGCAAACTTGCGAATCATAAAGATCCAATCATACAACATTCGTAAGATAATATACATTTGTAGAAGATGAATGCATTGGTTGAGGTCATGCATCTTGCATCTTCCTGCTCTTGCGATCTGCACCATATATATGACAATCAAATAAGAAAAACAAAATAGGAGTAGGAAACTAAGGTGAATGATAAGGGGAAAGAAAATGAAACATGACAGGGAGAGGTTGTTTGAATAGAATGGCTTCTCTGTAGCATGGCTGCTTTGGGAGAAAGGTATGGCTACTGTGATGGCAGTGGTGATGACGCCACACAAAATGTGCTATTTATAACCGAGAAGGAGCCAGGAGTAGGAAGAAACAATTGCACTTAATGGCATGAAAGAAAATAAATACTGGTTAATAACACTTATTGAGCTGTCCTTCATCCGTGAATAATTTAGTTTTACAGACGGTGAGCACCATCAAATTAATGTGCAGAATAGTGAGGGATGAGAACTAAGGCGGTGACCAAAAATTAACAGCGGTTTCAAAATGGATGTAACCTGCATGGTTGGTGCGAGTAATGCTAGCTATGATGGTGGTAATGAAGGCTGGAGCATGAGGTGAGAATGGGGTGAGCTTGAACGAACGGCTAGATTGGGTTCAAAGGCCATGATCTGACGGTGGAAACAAAAGTGGTGATGTGGCGCAATGAGGATTGAGCTTTAGAAGAGTTAGTGGGTATGACTTATATAGATATTATAGATATGATCGTTTCTTCATCTTCCTTGCCAGTTGTACCGATTAATGCATAAGGTATTTTAGCAATGAAATAAAGTGCACGCATACCTATACCTTACGAACACCATGTCATTTTGATTCTAACATCAACAGTTTGTACCAATCTAAGGAAGCGACGTGGCTGGATTTTGGATGCGTATGGTCGGCCCAGCGGCATGCAAGAAAAAGGCTTGACATATATGGACTCAAGCCCAGGATTAATTCCGGCCCGCCTTCAGCCAGCCGGAAAGCCATCTCACGAAACGGGAGCAGGAAGCTAAACGCGAACGCGAGGCTCCATCGTTTTGTCCCATACCGCTGTAGAAGAACGCCTCGGCCCTCCTTAACCACCGTCGAGCAGACGAGGCTGTCGCCTACAAGGCACTCAGTAGCGGGTTTAATACCTGGTGCATGGGACGTGCACCTAGCTATTACCTACAAATCAAGAAGCCAACTCGGCATCCGAACCTTGTTGGTGTATGGGCTGTACACCTAGCACCTAAATTAAGTTCTTGACGGGAAAGAATTGTGGGTTCAGATTGCCGAATAAGTGCGATATGCACTTACATGCGTTTTTTTTTTTTCCGGCATAACTATGTTGCACGGGCTATGTACCTAGCACAAACAACCCCCTTGATAAAACGAACTCAAAGCTGCCAAAGAGTGCGATATGCACTTTGCTTTTTTTTTAATAAATGTTTAAAAACCTTCATGTGTTGCATAATAAATATTTAAAAACCTTCATGTGTTGCATAACAAATATTTGACATAAAGAAACTTGTTTTGTCCTTGAGTTGTTTGAAAACTAAGGCCCCATTTGGAACGCAGGAACTAAGGCCCCTGAGTTGTTTTAAATTCAATTCCTGCGGGAATGATGAATGATTCCTTCATTTCAAACAGGGCCTAAATACACGACCCTGCACATAGAAATAGGCGGAGCTCACCTCACACCCTAGTAAAAACCTTCATAAGGCTCCAGTATGGTCGTCGTTTCACACAAGCTGAGGACTGCTACATGTTGACCAGTCGACTACAACCTAGCCATCGACCCCCCCCCCCCCCCCCCCCCCACACGCACACACCATCGCAAGGACGCCCAATGCACAGGGTGTCCGACGAGATCCCTGCTCTAGGTCAGCCTACGGCCTCCCTGAAGCGAGCCCACGGCCCACACAACTCCTTCCCCGTGCCGCCGCACCGAGCTCGCCCCGCCGCCGCGCTAACCCGGCCGGAAGAGACCCCCCCCCCCCCCTCCCGCCGTCGGATCCATGACTGCCGCTTCGTCGGCTCGTCGCTGGTCGATGGCTATGTTGCATGAATCTTAGAGTGTTCGATCGAAGAATCCTATCGGGTGACCTACTTATAGGATCGGCGCCCATCGCAACCCAGGAACGTCCGGCCCCGTAGCCGCGCAGCCGAGGAAACAGCCTTTGTTTCTATCGCAACGCTGCGCCTGCAAGCGTCGTTGTCGTGCCTGTGCCCCGCTCACCGGCGCGAAATAGCCCTCATCTTCCTTTCTCTATCGCGCCACGCCACCCGCCGCTCGCCGGCACACGGCCCAGTTTGGTCACGAAACTAAATGTTCCAGACGGTGACAAGAATTGTTCAGGACGGAAGAAAGAAATGTTTTAGGCTCACGAAAGAAATGTTCGAGACGATGACAAGAATTGTTTCGGACAAGAAAGAAATGTTGCGGGCTCAGGAAATAAATGTTCCAGACGAGTAATACAAATGTTCCGCCGGAGCAGGTCGACGGCTCGAAGCTGGGCGGATAGGCAGCGGTGCAAGGGTGGCCGAGGCTTGGGGCGGCGGAACGGGCGCCAAGGAGGAGAGCAGGGTGCGGGACATCGGGGTGGGGCGCGGCGGTGCTCGAGGCCGGCCATGTAACATCCCGGCCCCCTAGGCCGTCGTTTTTAAGAAATCTAATCACTCATTAACATAAGCAACAAAATTTAAAAAGCAATAGATGGAGTTTTCCCTAAATAAAATAGTATATTGATTTATTTTTGTTTTAATAAATAATTTTGCTGTGATTTGATTTGAGATGTTCCTATTTGAGGTTTGAAATATTTGGATTTGTTCTTCATGTTTGGATTTCACATTTGAACAATTTTTGGAATTTAAACTCATGCCTAATTGCATACCATGCGAGCAAGAACTTCCTTGAATTTTCGTGGAAAATTTACGAAAATTTATTTGGTCTAAAATCTCGCAAAATCTACCATAGGTAGGTTTCACAGAGATTTAATTTCTGTAAATTTTTTAATAATTTTTAGAATACTTTTGTTTAACCTAAAAATTCGTGGAAGTACCAGCCAGTTTGAAAAATACAAAGAATAGTAACTTGTTAACCTGGGCTCGGCCCATTTAGAAAATAAAAGAAATAGAAAAGAATAAAACCTTACCTGGCCCAGCCCGACGCGGCCCAAGCCAACTCAGCCGGCCCAACTCTCGCGTCTTCTTCTTCCTTTTTCTCCCGCTCGTCAACGCCGACGCGCCGCCCAGCCACTGCCGCTCCGCCACCTCGAGCGCGACCCTGTGCAGCAACTGTGGATGACTCGAGAAGCCGGCGCGTGTCTCGTCCTTTCTTCCTCGCACCCTCTCGCGTGCGCCCGCGCCCTCTTCTCCTTTTCTCCTCCCTCTAGCTCTCCTGACCGCCGTGGCCCCGACGAGAGAACCGCCTCATACGTCTATAAGAACCCCAAACAACTCCTCAAACGGCTTCCTCTTGCCATCTTTATCCTCCAGAGCTTAACCATGTTCGCAATCGTTGCGACAATTCGACGAATTTCCATTTTTCCCCAATTCGGCCGCCGCCGCCATTGCCGGCAATTGAAGCTGTTCCGGTGAGCATGTCCCCCGTTCTTCGTTCAAATCGCACCTCTGGTACTAGCTAACTCCTCTCCTTTCCTACTTCCTTCAAGATTTTGGGCAAAGGACCCCCAGCGCCGTCGCCGCCCCCTGCTCCGCCGCCGATGACCGTCGATTCGTCGTCTCCGACCATCAGAAAACTCCAGCAGCAGCTCGGTGAGCCTCCTTGATTCTTGTAGATGCCCGCTCATCAGCATGAACTCGTAGCCGCGCCTCTTCCTTGCATCGCACCGTTGCTCTGCCGCCGCGCAGGTTAGGTCGTCGTCGCGCCGCCGCTACAGGCCACCATCGCCGGCGAGGCGACCACCGGACGGAAGCTCTTGATCTTCCGCACCGCGTAGGGTAACACGTCGTCGTCCTCCGGCCCTAATTTGCCTCCGGCGAGCTCGTTCATCGTCGCGGCTACTGTACACGGTCAAGTTTAAATCGATTAATCCTTAAGCTGCCACGTGGAAGCGTCTGATTGGCTAGAAAAAAAAATTTAGCCTTTTTAGCTCGAATTAGATAGAGAATTAGTAGGGAAAAATTAGGAACAATTGCTAAAATATTTCCTTATGTTTTTAGGCTCCTTTTTATGTAAAAACATGATATATGTGTTTAGGAAAAATTCATAGAAGAAAATAATTTAGCTTCATGCATTGTTTAAAAATAAGTATTTAGGGAAATTACATATGGAAAATAAATAAGATTAGGTTACTTTTTGAACTTTTCAGAATCTATCCCCACTGTAGACATATCACTGATCATAGGAAAAATTTGAGAAGAAATAAATATAGAATTGCTTTATTTCATAGAAAATCACATGTTTCTTTATGAGGATTTAATTGTTATTTGTACAATAGAATTGCATACCATCTCTATAATTAAAATATATAGATTGTTATCCTGGTTGTCACATAAAGAACTAAAATGATAGATTGTTATCATGTAAGTTTTACTTTGAATGATAGATTCATTAACCTAATTAAATGAACATCTCATCTATGCATGAACATATAGCTTCTCTACACTGTATGAATTTATTTTCTGGCTATGATAAATAAAATAAACCATAGGGCCACATCTCTAGGTTATACCATGGTTAAGAAACTAAATATATACTAAGAACTTCTTGTTAGCAAAATATAAATATGTCAGTTATAACTAATAGCTTATATTAGCATCTAGCATTTAAGAATATAATTGTAGATGAAAAATATGATAGGAACATTTTCCTAATTTTACATGAGCATGTAAGAAATATTTATACCATATTCATATTCAAACTAGAACTCGATAACATATCTTTGCATCTCCTCTAAATATGTAGATTGCATATACATACATAGATGTACCCAAAATGATTATGGAAAATAAGTATCTTAAACCATAGGAATGTTTACATATGTATGTAGCCTCATTTTACCTATAAATTATGCTAAAGTTATTTACTATGTAAATCTTGTTTAATTGCGCATGTCACCTTAAACTATGCTATGTCTAGATAATTTAGTTAGCTCAATGAAGCTTATCTTAAATGGATATATCTCATGCTCATGAATATACATATGTATTTATATTGCACTCATATGCATGCCTATGGTAAATGAATATTTTAACCCATAAGGGTGTTTCTATATGCACTTTGAACATATAGCTTTATTTTACATATACATCATCCTAAGGATATTTGTTATAAATATCTAGTCTATTTGCTCATGTCTCTTTGAACAACACCATGTTCATCAATAGAAATAATTATGAATTTCATATAATAGATATGCACGCAATCACTGTCAATGAAGCATATGCATTTCGCCATCTTCACCATAAAGATTTAGAAAATAGATATCTATGCATACCGTCATATTAGCCATGCATTAATTAAACTAATTAACATCCATGCATGTTTTCATTTAAGAGAAAATAAATAATAAATAACTTGTCTAGGTGAATATGGCCTTAATAAGGCCAGGAGTGTATCTCATAGTAAATAGTCACCATTGAGGAAATGGAACCACATGAACCCTAGTTATTTTATTTCTTATTTGTTTATCAATAGAACTCGTTCACGTGTAGTTCCGTTCATACGAGCTCCGTGTAAATATTTATTTTCATGAAATGCGTTTCATAATCATGCTCTTTGGTTTTTATTCGAAATATGGTATTTCTATTGTAGATTTTATTGGATCTTCAATCGATGACTTTATTTGGATCTTTCGGTGTTTATCGCAAACGTGAGTGATATCGTCAGAGGACTACATCACGTGAAGATCGACACTTGAAGACCGTCGTATGAACTATGTATATAAAGGTGCGAGGCAAGCACACCCCTTGATCATTTTGATCCTATGTTTGCAAGTGCATTTAAATGCTTAATCTGTAGGATTAATTTGTGCATAATTTATATCATTAAAAATGTTTACTTGGGAAATGGTAGATACTACCTATTGATTTTATCCCCTTTGTTAGAGTATATCATACTCCCTTGTAACCATAGGTTGGGCTATCATAATGGTCATACGCTCTAAGCTTCATGATATAGTTAATTACTAATTAAGCTTGCTAAAATGGAAGGCTATATTTTGTATAAATGTAAGTACATGTATAATCATTAAATTTACGGATTATGTTGATGGGAAATCCTTGTTATTGACATATGATGATAATTTAGATGTTGACGGGTTTTGATGTGATAATGTTAAATTGGATTAATGATTGTTTGATAACATGATTTTGGAGACCCGTCGCATCGCATAAGGACCGGTACATTTGTATCTTGATTTAAGGAAACATCGTGCGACCATGGATGCTGGTATGGGACGGCCATGGCTAAGTAATTAGTTGAATGTTGCCTTGCCTTCTAGAAGTAGGGAATGTATGGATAATTTACCCGATCTGGTATTTATTCAGAGGGACCTCCATCACTACGGTTTTGGGCTCAAGGTTTACCAATACAATGAATTGTACCCTTTTAATTCCTGCCTAACTATCCATATTTGAAGGAGGGGATAAATTGTACCTCTGGGATGTTAGTTGGTAGGTACGGAGGGATTGTTTACAATTTAGGGAAGGCAAGGTTAACAAACGGTTAATGAAAACGTCATGTGTGATACCGATGTGCACACTTCGTTAGTGCACGGTGCTGGCTACACCACAGACGGTCACTCACTGTTCATGGGTACAGCGTACAAACTCTGCAGAGTAAATTAATCCATTCGAATGGCCGTGCTTGCGGTCTCAAGCTCCTTAATGATAGGACTTTGTTTAGGGAGTGGTTGGGATTAAAATTGATCATGATAATTATTGATATATGAATTGGTATAGATAATGATTTTGTAGGAACTTGACATGGAAGTCAAGTATGTCACTTTATTTATATGATAATTACTTGTACTTACCTTTATGCAATTTATACTCAAGCAATTCAATTTGGTAATTATTTCATTAATCAAGTCTAGATTGCCATTTGCTCATTTATGCAAATTTACCCATATTATACCTTCCTTCATTTGGCCTTGCATAAAATTATGATTTTGCTATTATTCACCCGCATTGCTTGCCTCCGATAACTTGGTTTCAGAGATGACGAGGATCTTGGTGAGGAACGATGCCGTTCTTTCTAGGAGTTCAACTTCCAGTCAATTGCCTGTGGGATGATCACGGGGCACACGCTGGATATTTGAATTCCTTCATGTTACCGCTGTGTTTCTTTATTAAGGTATTTCGTCGGCCATTGAGCCAATATTTTGTAAATTTCAAATAAACTTGGTAGTTAAATTTTGATATGGCTATGGTTCCACTGTGAATACTGTGTGTACTTGTCATTGATCCTGGGGCAAGTACGGAAAACACGGGGTTTCGGGTGATTTAATTACCCGGGACGTTGCAGGTGGTATCAGAGCTATGTTGACTGCAGATTTTGACCCTAGATAGACCGGTCGTTAGATTAGATTAGTAAATCGAAGCCATACTTTCAAAATTTTTAAATATATTTAAGGAAAATATAGGGATTTTTCTCTACTTTTCCTAAATCTTAGTTTCTTTTCTTATCTATATTTTCATTTGATTTGAGAAATTATATATTCCCTCTCATCTCTTTCTTAGCTAAGGAGAAAAGATGAAGGAGAAGAAGAATATTGTTCTCTTTTCCTCAACCTTGATTTTAAATATTCTTTCTTGTATCTCATCTTGACAGTGATTATATTTTCTTCCTAATCTTATTTCTTCTATATCTATCATGAGACAAGGAAGAAGATGTAGTGAGAATGCGATGGTAAATGCTAGAATCTCTTCTCTTATTCTTCTCAAAATTTCTTAGGAGGTATAGACATATAGGCCATAAAAAGAAAATATTAAGGTAGGATTATATGACATTTTAAAAGTGCTATGCCATAAAGACCTATGAATATAATCAATAAGAAGAAAATTGTTTTCAAAAATCTCGGAGGTTCCATTTGCATTTGATTTACTTGTTCTTTTTGACTTGGTGTTCATATGAGGTTTTGGAGTTTCCTTTTCTAAGGATAAAACATATATTAAAATAAATAGTTTAAATTTTGCTAACTTTCCTTTAGGAGAACATCCTACTAATTTTGACTATAACATACATTGACTCTAACATCTCATACTACCTTAATTGCATACCTTCCACTTACTTAATGTATTAAATATTTCTTTGATTCATATTCGTGCATGACACCCATTCCGGGATAAAAATCATATTATATTCTTTGTTAACTTCATAACAATTTAATCCATGTTTCCTTCTTTCATAGTTTGGCATACCTTGCCTCTTTGATTCATGTAGACTTAGTTTAACATATAGCATAAACAGTGCACAATTATCATATTATACCTCTTTCTTTCCAAAAATAATTTATTATTCTCTTTCCATTTTATGCGAGATCATTAAAAATTTGATTTCCATCATTTTTCATCCCAGATGGAAATATTCCTAATACCATTTGTACCTTGTATCACGTTTTGCGTAGCGTGATTATTTTATTCAATCAACCCCTTCGAAATTGACTAGTATGAGAATTTTCATAAATTCCCTTGCCAAAACCCGTTCCACTTTTCCTTCATAAATCAATAATTATATTCCATTATTTGAAAGAAGGATAGAATTAATTTCTATAACCATGATATCTCTATTTTCCAACTCCCTGATTTCTCATCATGGTTGTTCTTTTGCTCCTCTTCGCCGTATGAAATTCCTATGAATTGTCTTATGTTTCCAGGTCAACAAATTTTTCTTTCACTCATAAAATATGTGTACTTTCCATCCATTTTGAAACCTGAATATCCTTCACTTCCCTATGAAATGACGATGGTTTCAAAATTTTTCCAGAGTATTCTAGTTGTATAGCATAAAATCTTCCATTTGATCAATGCTTCATTAAAGCCCTTTTGCGGGAACATGAAAGTATTTGCCAAATTTGTTTTAATATTCTATTGTTTGTTTAGAAAACCACATTGATGCCCATGATCATATTGCTTGGCATTTGTGAAATGTTTTGACATTAATCAATACAATTTTTCCACAAAAATCATATTAACCGATCTTTTACTTGACCATTGGTGTTGATTTCTATGGCGTATCCTCTATGAGAATATTTTCTCACTTGACTACCAATCAATTTTTTTTTTTTACGATCCTTGATCCATAAGGAAAATCTCAAGATTTCAATTCCTATCTATCCTACTAACTATCGATTTTCTAATAGCAATTTGCTTAAAATTTGAAAATCATGCCTACTTTAAGATCTTAGTTTTGCTAACTAATGATCATTTGCAAGGTAGGTCTAATTGCTACTCTAAGCCTCCTTGCCTTATTTTGAATAAACATATCCTATTGCTTCATTCTATTAAAAAGAAAAGGGATATGAGAATATCGTATCACCTCATTCTTTAATTTTTCCGTTTACCATTTGTTAAGATTGAAGCAATGACCATCTTTGAATACCTTCCCTAAAGCATTTGATGTCGTTTTCGTATGCTTACCCGTTTTGTGCCTAGCTATCTTACCTTGCAATGCTATTCATTTATGTTAACAATTCGATATCCATTAATATCCTTGAATTGAGAGCAAAATTTTCTTGACCTATCCAACCAAAGAGGTCACTTGATCCATGTTGATGTGGTCTCTAGAATCAACCCTGATTTTTACATGATCCGATGAAAACCTTAACTTTCATGGTCCACGAAGCATGGACATCTATTGTTCTATGTTAACTTGATTTTGGAAAAAAAAAAATTCCTTAACCTTGAATATATTCCAAAGAAGCCATCTTGTAAACCTTGGAATAATTTTCTATACTAACTATAATATGTAAATTTTGTTGTCATGAATAATTTACCGTCCTTATTTGAATGTTAATCAAGGTGGTCATTGTTCCTTCCATGACCTTCGGAAGACTTCCATAACCAACCTTACCGATTTTACTTTACTCTCACTCACCGTTTCCTTGATGTTGAACTCCTTAAAAGAATAGCCTATCATGCTCAACTCCCTTTCCTCAAAAAGTTAAATTCATCGACCATATCGCAGCATTCTAGTATTCTATGATCACACTTACTCATATTGTCATGTGTCAACTAGACTTTGCATGCATGACCCTTTATCATAACCATGCCTTCATACGACCCGATCTTTAAGGTTGATTTTGATCTTGTCCTTGGAAACATGCCTCATAAACCTTGAAATAAAATTTTTAAACTATCTTTGGAATTTCCAACTCACTGATCTCATTGTCTTACTAACCATTTTTCTTGAATGTCAATTGTTGCGGCCATTCCCCATTTCTTGGGCCTCGTGGCATTCGAATTGTTCCATCCCCAATTCTATTGGTTTTTGTTTCACCATTATAAATTCAATTGTTTTCGTGATCCTAAAACTCCATTGGATTACTAGCCTACCACTCTTGACTCAATTCTTCAATAGATTATCTTATCAAAACTTCCTTGTGATTTTAAAAATATCATAGTATCTTTGGTATAAGCATCCACTTAAATATTTCTCTTACTCCCGAACCTATTTCTGAAATCCTTTATGCATTATGTTGAATAAAATAAAATTTTCTTCTTTGATCATATAGGTACTTACTAACTTTCGATAAAAGTTAAAATTTGAAAAATATGTAATGCTAACAATCATAGTGAGATAACACCAAAGACGGGGAACACTAATATGTGATTCGGGGTTTTCACCTAACATCGCCGTAGAAGATCAAGTATTTTCTCAAGATAGAGGAAAGGGACTTCATGAAGATACTTCAAGGACAAGAAAGTAACGACTACATCAAGGAGGAAGCAAGGAGAATATAAGAAGATGACTCATTGCTACAAAAGTCTTGAAGATAAAGGAACTAACTTTATGTATTGTGCATAGCATTTAAAATGTTTTATAAATAATGGGTTAAAAATTTATTTAAGGGGGGTAGGGCGTAAATGTATCTAACCTTGACGAATCTTTTGATCACACCCTCTAACTCCCCATGGAGCCGAAGAAAAGTTTTTCACAATCCTTACTAACAAATGCTAATGAACGCTAGGTGGTTTTCTTTGAAAGTCCCTCCTTCTTGAAACAACGTTTCGATGAATGCGTAGGAAAGAAGTACTACAAGGAAGAAAATTTCGAGAAATCAACCGTGTCAAAGAGGAAATAAGACAAGTATGTAAAGATTGTCCCCGCATATGGCGTGCTGAAGATGAAGAAATTAACAATGACTGGAAATTCACCTTTGTAACCAAATCTCACTAACATCCAATACTAACTATGGACGAATAGGAGTACTACTTGTGGGAAATTTTCAAGGAAACGAAACAAGTGTACGAAGATCGTCCCCCACGCGTGATACAGTGAAGATGAAGAGCTTAATAATCAATGGAGAGTTATCTTCAAAACCTAACCACACTAACACTTTGCGGAATCTCGGGGACGAGATTCTTTTTAAGGGGGGTAGACTGTAACATCCGGGCCCCCTAGGCCGTCGTTTTTAAGAAATCTAATCACTCATTAACATAAGCAACAAAATTTAAAAAGCAATAGATGGAGTTTTCCCTAAATAAAATAGTATATTGATTTATTTTTGTTTTAATAAATAATTTTGCTGTGATTTGATTTGAGATGTTCCTATTTGAGGTTTGAAATATTTGGATTTGTTCTTCATGTTTGGATTTCACATTTGAACAATTTTTGGAATTTAAACTCATGCCTAATTGCATACCATGCGAGCAGGAACTTCCTTGAATTTTCGTGGAAAATTTATTTGGTCTAAAATCTCGCAAAATCTACCATAGGTAGGATTCACAGAGATTTAATTTCTGTAAATTTTTTCATAATTTTTAGAATACTTTTGTTTCACCTAAAAATTCGTGGAAGTACCAGCCAGTTTGAAAAATACAAAGAATAGTAACTTGTTAACCTGGGCTCGGCCCATTTAGAAAATAAAAGAAATAGAAAAGAATAAAACCTTACCTGGCCCAGCCCGACGCGGCCCAAGCCAACTCAGCCGGCCCAACTCTCGCGTCTTCTTCTTCCTTTTTCTCCCGCTCGTCAACGCCGACGCGCCGCCCAGCCACTGCCGCTCCGCCACCTCGAGCGCGACCCTGTGCAGCAACTGTGGATGACTCGAGAAGCCGGCGCGTGTCTCGTCCTTTCTTCCTCGCACCCTCTCGCGTGCGCCCGCGCCCTCTTCTCCTTTTCTCCTCCCTCTAGCTCTCACTGACCGCCGTGGCCCCAACGAGAGAACCGCCTCATACGTCTATAAGAACCCCAAACAACTCCTCAAACGGCTTCCTCTTGCCATCTTTATCCTCCAGAGCTTAACCATGTTCGCAATCGTTGCGACAATTCGACGAATTTCCATTTTTCCCCAATTCGGCCGCCGCCGCCATTGCCGGCAATTGAAGCTGTTCCGGTGAGCATGTCCCCCGTTCTTCGTTCAAATCGCACCTCTGGTACTAGCTAACTCCTCTCCTTTCCTACTTCCTTCAAGATTTTGGGCAAAGGACCCCCAGCGCCGTCGCCGCCCCCTGCTCCGCCGCCGATGACCGTCGATTCGTCGTCTCCGACCATCAGAAAACTCCAGCAGCAGCTCGGTGAGCCTCCTTGATTCTTGTAGATGCCCGCTCATCAGCATGAACTCGTAGCCGCGCCTCTTCCTTGCATCGCACCGTTGCTCTGCCGCCGCGCAGGTTAGGTCGTCGTCGCGCCGCCGCTACAGGCCACCATCGCCGGCGAGGCGACCACCGGACGGAAGCTCTTGATCTTCCGCACCGCGTAGGGTAACACGTCGTCGTCCTCCGGCCCTAATTTGCCTCCGGCGAGCTCGTTCATCGTCGCGGCTACTGTACACGGTCAAGTTTAAATCGATTAATCCTTAAGCTGCCACGTGGAAGCGTCTGATTGGCTAGAAAAAAAATTTAGCCTTTTTAGCTCGAATTAGATAGAGAATTAGTAGGGAAAAATTAGGAACAATTGCTAAAATATTTCCTTATGTTTTTAGGCTCCTTTTTATGTAAAAACATGATATATGTGTTTAGGAAAAATTCATAGAAGAAAATAATTTAGCTTCATGCATTGTTTAAAAATAAGTATTTAGGGAAATTACATATGGAAAATAAATAAGATTAGGTTACTTTTTGAACTTTTCAGAATCTATCCCCACTGTAGACATATCACTGATCATAGGAAAAATTTGAGGAGAAATAAATATAGAATTGCTTTATTTCATAGAAAATCACATGTTTCTTGATGAGGATTTAATTGTTATTTGTACAATAGAATTGCATACCATCTCTATAATTAAAATATATAGATTGTTATCCTGGTTGTCACATAAAGAACTAAAATGGTAGTTTCATGTAAGTTTTACTTTGAATGATAGATTCATTAACCTAATTAAATGAACATCTCATCTATGCATGAACATATAGCTTCTCTACACTGTATGAATTTATTTTCTGGCTATGATAAATAAAATAAACCATAGGGCCACATCTCTAGGTTATACCATGGTTAAGAAACTAAATATATACTAAGAACTTCTTGTTAGCAAAATATAAATATGTCAGTTATAACTAATAGCTTATATTAGCATCTAGCATTTAAGAATATAATTGTAGATGAAAAATATGATAGGAACATTTTCCTAATTTTACATGAGCATGTAAGAAATATTTATACCATATTCATATTCAAACTAGAACTCGATAACATATCTTTGCATCTCCTCTAAATATGTAGATTGCATATACATACATAGATGTACCCAAAATGATTATGGAAAATAAGTATCTTAAACCATAGGAATGTTTCCATATGTATGTAGCCTCATTTTACCTATAAATTACGCTAAAGTTATTTACTATGTAAATCTTGTTTAATTGCGCATGTCACCTTAAACTATGCTATGTCTAGATAATTTAGTTAGCTCAATGAAGCTTATCTTAAATGGATATATCTCATGCTCATGAATATACATATGTATTTATATTGCACTCATATGCATGCCTATGGTAAATGAATATTTTAACCCATAAGGGTGTTTCTATATGCACTTTGAACATATAGCTTTATTTTACATATACATCATCTAAGGATATTTGTTATAAATATCTAGTCTATTTGCTCATGTCTCTTTGAACAACACCATGTTCATCAATAGAAATAATTATGAATTTCATATAATAGATATGCACGCAATCACTGTCAATGAAGCATATGCATTTCGCCATCTTCACCAAAGATTTAGAAAATAGATATCTATGCATACCGTCATATTAGCCATGCATTAATTAAACTAATTAACATCCATGCATGTTTTCATTTAAGAGAAAATAAATAATAAATAACTTGTCTAGGTGAATATGGCCTTAATAAGGCCAGGAGTGTATCTCATAGTAAATAGTCACCATTGAGGAAATGGAACCACATGAACCCTAGTTATTTTATTTCTTATTTGTTTATCAATAGAACTCGTTCACGTGTAGTTCCGTTCATACGAGCTCCGTGTAAATATTTATTTTCATGAAATGCGTTTCATAATCATGCTCTTTGATTTTTATTCGAAATATGGTATTTCTATTGTAGATTTTATTGGATCTTCAATCGATGACTTTATTTGGATCTTTCGGTGTTTATCGCAAACGTGAGTGATATCGTCAGAGGACTACATCACGTGAAGATCGACACTTGAAGACCGTCGTATGAACTATGTATATAAAGGTGCGAGGCAAGCACACCCCTTGATCATTTTGATCCTATGTTTGCAAGTGCATTAAATGCTTAATCTGTAGGATTAATTTGTGCATAATTTATATCATTAAAAATGTTTACTTGGGAAATGGAGATACTACCTATTGATTTTATCCCCTTTGTTAGAATATATCATACTCCCTTGTAACCATAGGTTGGGCTATCATAATGGTCATATGCTCTAAGCTTCATGATATAGTTAATTACTAATTAAGCTTGCTAAAATGGAAGGCTATATTTTGTATAAATGTAAGTACATGTATAATCATTAAATTTACGGATTATGTTGATGGGAAATCCTTGTTATTGACATATGATGATAATTTAGATGTTGACGGGTTTTGATGTGATAATGTTAAATTGGATTAATGATTGTTTGATAACATGATTTTGGAGACCCGTCGCATCGCATAAGGACCGGTACATTTGTATCTTGATTTAAGGAAACATCGTGCGACCATGGATGCTGGTATGGGACGGCCATGGCTAAGTAATTAGTTGAATGTTGCCTTGCCTTCTAGAAGTAGGGAATGTATGGATAATTTACCCGATCTGGTATTTATTCAGAGGGACCTCCATCACTACGGTTTTGGGCTCAAGGTTTACCAATACAATGAATTGTACCCTTTTAATTCCTGCCTAACTATCCATATTTGAAGGAGGGGATAAATTGTACCTCTGGGATGTTAGTTGGTAGGTACGGAGGGATTGTTTACAATTTAGGGAAGGCAAGGTTAACAAACGGTTAATGAAAACGTCATGTGTGATACCGATGTGCACACTTCGTTAGTGCACGGTGCTGGCTACACCACAGACGGTCACTCACTGTTCATGGTACAGCGTACAAACTCTGCAGAGTAAATTAATCCATTCGAATGGCCGTGCTTGCGGTCTCAAGCTCCTTAATGATAGGACTTTGTTTAGGGAATGGTTGGGATTAAAATTGATCATGATAATTATTGATATATGAATTGGTATAGATAATGATTTTGTAGGAACTTGACATGGAAGTCAAGTATGTCACTTTATTTATATGATAATTACTTGTACTTACCTTTATGCAATTTATACTCAAGCAATTCAATTTGGTAATTATTTCATTAATCAAGTCTAGATTGCCATTTGCTCATTTATGCAAATTTACCCATATTATACCTTCCTTCACTTGGCCTTGCATAAAATTATGATTTTGCTATTATTCACCCGCATTGCTTGCCTCCGATAACTTGGTTTCAGAGATGACGAGGATCTTGGTGAGGAACGATGCCGTTCTTTCTAGGAGTTCAACTTCCAGTCAATTGCCTGTGGGATGATCACGGGACACACTCTGGATATTTGAATTCCTTCATGTTACCGCTCTGTTTATTTATTAAGGTATTTCGTCGGCCATTGAACCAATATTTTGTAAATTTCAGATAAACTTGATAGTTAAATTTTGATATGGCTATGGTTCCACTGTGAATACCGTGTGCATCTCCAGCAGGGCATGTCAAATTGAGCCCTACACGGTCATGTAAGGGCCGGTCCCTACATTCAAGTCCCTACATTTTGCTTTCAACTCCAGCAACACCTCCTATATCTGAGCCCCTAGACTCGTGGGTCCTGCTAGTCAGCCTTTATCCTCTTCTCTTCTCTTCACGCAGAGGTAATGGAGAGCCACACGGCATGCTGCCTGCCCGGGAGGGCGGCGCGGACACCCTGGCGTGGGCGCGGCACGCGGCGGCGTTGCCGGGCGCTAACGCGGGACGGCGAGGCCCGGGCGAGGAGGCGGCGGGCTTGCAGGAGGCGGGGCCCGGGCACACGGGGCGCCGTCGGGCGCGGAGGAGTCCATGGCACGGGACGGCCCGGCGCAGGCGCGGCTTCCCGATGTGCGGCGCCCCGCTCGCGTCGGGAGTGGAGGAGGCCGGAATCGGCAGCGGCGGCGCGGGGTTGGTGCCTACCCACCTTCTTCCCCCAAGCACATGGCCGGGCATGGGAGGTGGCCAAGGCATCCACCCAGGCCGAGGTCGCCCCGCGCGCCTGGTTTGACAGCCTCGTTGCTTTTTTACGGCACGGCGGGCGGCAGGGGTAGTGATTCGACGGCCTCATCGGTGATTTGCGGCACGGCCGAAGTTGAGGTCTAATCCTCCATGAGGGAGGCGGTAGGCACCGCCGGCGAGGGCGGCGAGGCATGGCCGGGCGATGGCCGCCGGCGCGGGCAGCGAGGGCGGTCGGGCACGGGCGGCCTGGCGCGTTGAGGAGAAGAGAGAAAAAAAAGAAAAAGAAGAGAGAAAAAGAAAATAAAAAACGGTGGGACCCACGAATGAGAGGGAGGATCGGAGGACCCTAGGAATAGAGGCTTGGAGATTGATTTGAGAGGGCATGCAAAATGAAAGCCCAAGTAGGGTCCCTGCTGGAAATGATTTTTTGGCTCAACCCTCTAAATAAATTAGGGGCCTAATTAAGGGCCTTGCTGGAGATGCTCTAACGGGCTGGACCTGGGAAATAATTGCACAGAATCGTACTCAGGTGGTCGACGTATATATTAGCGACACCAGCCAGAGTTCTGCACTTAAAAACTTTCCTGTTCCTCGCAAAAAGGAAAAAAAAAAGTAAAAACCTTCATTGGCAAATCAGGTCTGGTCGGCTCGGATAGCCCATCAATTAATGTTCAGGCCCACGTTATGCCTTCCTTGCTGTAGAAGTGGTACGCGAACGCGAGGCTCCATCGTTTTGTTCCATATCGCTGGAGCAGAACGTGTCGTCCCTCCTTAATCACCCTCGGGCAGACGAGGCTGTCGCCTACGAGGCACTCACTAGCGGGTTCAATACCTGGTGCATGGGACGTGCACCTAGCTATTACCTACAAAAATGAAGAATCTAACTCGGCATCCGAACCTTGTTGGTGGTGTATGGGCTGTACACCTAGCACCTAATTTAAGTTCTTGATGATAAAGAATTGTTGGGTTCAAATTGCCGATGAAGTGCGATATGCACTTACATGCGTTCCTTTTTTCTTCTTCCCTTTTTTTCCCCTTACAAAAAATGTTTTTCACTTGCTATACCCTCCAATGCGAGGCTGAAATCGGCAGAACTAGGTTGCACGGGCTATGTACCTAGCACAAACAACCCCCCATGATAAAACGAATTCAAATTGCCAAAAGAGTTCTCTTGCTTTTTAAAAAAAAAAAAGTTTGAAAACCTTCATGCATTGCAAAACAAATATTTTGACCTAAAGAAACTTGTTTTGGCCCTGAGTTGCTTGGAAACTAAATATATGACCTGAACTCGTGCAATGGTGTTCACCTCACACCCTAGTAAAAACATTTATGAGGTCCCAATATTGTCGTCTCTTCACACCAGCCAGCAAGCGTTCTGCCTGCTGCCTAGTAAATACCTTCATGTTCCTCGCAAAAAGAAAAAAAAAAAAGAAGGTAAAAACCTTCATGGGCAAATCAGATCTGGTCGGCTCGAGTGGAATTTTTACAAAATGAACCTTTTAAAAAAATGTTTACCACATTTGGACCCTTTAGAAAACTATTCTCAGAAATGGACCCTTTGCACGGCGCCGCGTGATTTGGCGCCGTGCTATTGGCGCCGTGCTACAACTGCACGGCGCCGTATCATTTGGCGCCGTACCGGAAAGGCATGAGAGTGTGTTTTTCCATCCAACGTGGCAAAATACGGCGCCAATTTTTCTGACGCCGTGAAGAGAGGGCTACGGCGCCAAATAATACGGCACCAAATAATACGGCGCCGTACGAAGGGTCCATTTTCAGAAATACTTTTTTAAAGAGTCCAAATGTGATAAAGGTTTTTCAAAAGGACCATTTAATAAAAATTCCACTCGGCTCGACTAGCCCATCCAAATGTTTTCGGCCCACGTTCTGCCTTCCTTACTGGGCTGGCCAGCCAGCGTATGCCAATCGTGCATCGCACGGCCATGCCGTATTCGGGACAATCTTCTTTTGTTTTATCCCGTACTGCTTGGACAGGACTGCTTTGGCCAGATTAAACACGGGCATCCAACGGGGTTGTCGCCTACGAACAGGCACTCGGTAGTTGGGTTCAAAGACCCGGTGCATGGGACGTGCACCTAGCTATACCTACAATTGATGCAATGATATGGCAGAATTATGGTGCACGGCATGTGTACCTAGGACAACACACCTCCTTGATATGCCTATTTCAAGCTGCCAAAGAGTGCGATACGCACTCTTGCTTTTAATATTGCTTTTTTTTCTTGCATAAAACTCATAAGATTTAGTGAAGGAGAAATCAGATTATCTACGAATCCATCACCACATGTTTTACTTCGTTTTGTGTTCTTCTAGAACGGTTGAGTTCAACTGCATGCACATACACGTGTGGCGTTTTATGTAATGAATCACGTGGGCCTGTTTGGATAACTTGACATTTCAAAACCATGGTATTTTTCAGAGAGCGGCGATAAGGGAGGCGAGCACCTCTTTCGGCGGCGATTCGCCGGTCTTCCCTCTCCTCTGGCGGGCCGTGAGGCTCGGGGGGCGGGGAAGGCTGGGGAATCGCCGTCCAGACTTGTATTTTCTAGCGTTTAGTACATATACTAGCATCTAGGGTTAGGGTTCCGGCTCTTCTATGGCGACGGCGGTCGGAGTTCTGCTCTTCCCTGGCGGTTCAGGTGGCGGTGACGTCGTCGTTGGCTTCACAGTCGACGGCTTGGCGCTGGTCCGTGGTGGTGGCCGGGCCCCTTTCGGCTGGAGCGCCGCTGAGCGCGCGCCGCCACGAGGCTGCTCGAGCCACTGGGCCACTTGGATGAAGGCCGAGTGCTGCCTCCTTGTGCACGCCGTTGCTACCGGGGACGGGCCGCAGCGGTCCGCTTGCTGAGGCGGAGGCGGAGTTTGTCTTGCGCCATCGTCGTCGTCGATGACGGGGCTTTTTTGTGCCGCCGGAGCTTCGCCGGATGCTTCGTGCTGTTGGTGTTGTGATGCAGAGGAGTTGTTTTGGTGGACTTCGGCTGGCGGAGTTATGCCATCGCTGGATGCGACGGATAGTTGTGTCCAAGTTGCGTCGGAGAAGCGGCGGGTACGACGCGGCTGTGGAATAACTTCTCCCGAGCTGCCGCCGTCTCGTCGACGCCCTTCTTTCCGGCGTTGCCGTTGAGCTTGTGGAGCTTGCAGAGGAGAGCTTGCCGGTGGATCTGTGGCTCAGCTGGGCGATGGATTCGTCAGCTTCGTTTCTTCGGTACCTCTCACGCATGGTGACACAAAGGGAGTGCGACGTCCCTCGTCGCGCATCGGGACCTGATGGTTCTGATGATCTTTCGATGGATGCGATTGGCTTTGCTGGGTATAGATGTAGAGATGTTCGTGTGCGTTAAAGTGCGTCGGCATGTGTTGGCGTGTTTTACGTGTACGAACAGATACTACATTTATATTCAGGTTCGAGAGGTTCAAAAAAAAACCATGGTTTTCGAAAACCAAAGTTTTCTATGCGCAAGGCCACAAATATCTCAGTTTGTTAAAACCATGGTCTTTTGTGGTATTTGAAAAACTTTGACATGTTTGGCAATAGCAGTATTTAGTGCAGTCGTTTTCCCGTATCAATGAATAAATTATGCTAATTGCTAACTAATTAATGAACCAGTCATCAGGAAGAAATAAAGCAGACTTGATGCAGCACATGCTGCCTTGTGCTTACTTGAATAACATGGATGATCGGTCGTCGTCATATAGAGGCTGCTGGACCATCCGATTGATAATTCAAGATGAATGGACGTTGCAGCATATGGTGGTAGCACGGTAGCAGGCAGGAACCCTTTTTTTATTTCAACTAAGGACAGGTTGAATTAGTGCTAATCAATGCAAATTAGCCCCTGCATATACCGGCTGCTGCAGAGACGTGGCTCGGTTGAGAAAAAGAGGTTCTGAGTAGATTTTTTAAAACTCTAAAAATACCATGGTATTTGGGATACCGTGGTTTACAAAACTCGATTGCTTTTTGTATCCAAACACCTCCAAGTTTTCAATACTATGGTATATTTGAAGCCATGGTTTTCCAACGAAACTTTAAAGCATCCAAACAGGCCAGCTTAAATTATAAGTTATATTTTAATTTTCTTTAGTGATGAAACTAATCATAACAAAATCTTTGATAATTTTCAATATTTTGAATAAGACGAACGGTCAAACGAAACTCAAAAATAGTCAAACGTCAACAATTTAAAACCGGAGGGAGTATGTTGCTGTCAGAAGAGCATGGCTTTGCGGTGTTGTTTGGTGGTGATGGTTTGGATATCTCTTGGCCGGATCCACGGACTTTGAATCAGTATATGATCTCACATTTGCCTTTGACTTCGGCAAGGTCTAATTGATCGGAACGAGTTCGCGGGTGATGCACAAATTAATGGAGAAGATGGCTGCCGTTTAATTTCTTCGATTTCAAGAAACTTGTTTTGGCCCTGAGTTGTTTGGAAACTAAATACATGACCTGCACTCGCGCAGTGGTGCTCACCTCTCACCCTAGTAAAAACCTTCATGAGGTTCCAGTATTATCATCACTTCACACCAGCCAGCGTTCCGCCTAGTAAAAATCTTCATGTTCCTCCTAAAAAAAGAAAAAAAGAACTTCATGGGCAAATCAGGTCGGGACGCCTTATGCGCAGGGCGTCCGACGAGATCCGAGTAGTAGATCAGACCCACGGTCTGCTCGGCGTTGGCCCACGGCCCGCGCCACCTTCTTCTTCCCCGAGCTGCCGCCGCCCTCGACCGCTATCGTCGTGCTCGCCCCTGCCGCCGCCCTCGACCGCCCCCGCGCTAACCCGGCGAGAAGTGACGCCCCCGCCCTTACCCCGCCCACCGCCGGCAGCCACCACCGCGGTCAGTGGCGTCCCCGCCGCCCCGCCCGCATAGCGCCGTCCACCGCCGGTCCGGCCTACCGCCTCCTTCTATGTCCGGAGGGAGGAGGAGATGTTGGGGGTACAAATCCCGCGCACAAAGGGATTCTCCAGCGAAATGCCCCCGCCCCGCCATCCTCCATCGTCTCCGGCGGCATCCGTAGCTGCCGCCCTCCGCCACGCTAACTCGGCTGCGCCGGGCTCGCCACCATCGGGGAGGCTGAAGGAGGAAGGAAAAGACGTCGATCATCGGATGTGTGTTTTGCATGAATATCAAAGTTGTTCGATGGAATGAATTCCATCAGACGGGCTACATATAGGATCCACCAATCAGGTCTGGTCGTCTAGCCCATCAAAATATTTCGGCCCACGTTCTGCCTTCCTTGCTGGCCAGTCATGCGAATCGTGCATCGCAGGGCCATGCCGTCTTCGGGACAATCTTCTTTTGTTTTATCCCGTACTGCTTGGACAGGACTGCTTTGGCCAGATTAAACACGGACGTCCAATGAGGCTGTCGCCTAAGAACAGGCACTCAGTAATTGGGTTCAAATACCCGGTGCATGGGATGTGCATCTAGCTATACCTACAAAGGATGAAATGGGATATGGCAGAATTATGGTGCACGGGATGTGTATCTAGCACAACACACCTCCTTGATATGGCGAATTCAAGCTGCCAAAGAGTGCGACATGCACTCTTGCTTTTTATTTTTTCTGATATATTTTTTTCTTGCATGAAACTCTTAAAACTCAGATTATCTGCGCATCCATCACCACATGTTTTACTTCGTTTTGTGTTCTTTGAGAACGGTTGAGTTCAACTGCATGCACATATAGGTGGTGTTTTATGCAATGAATCTTCTGATTTTATTTTCTCTCTATATAGCGAATTTTAAATTGCCTATGCTGCTGTCAGTAGAGCATGGATGCGGTGTTGTTTGGTGGTGATGGCTTGGATTCTATTGGCCGGATCCATGGACATTGAATCAGTATGATCTCGCATCTATTTTTGACTTCGGCAAGGTGTAATTGATCGGAACGAGTTCACGGATGCACAAATGGAGAAGACGGGGTCGTTTAATTTCTTTGATTTTCAAGGTCTGCTGAGTTACAAGGATCTTTTCTTCTTTTCTAGTACCTAAGTAGAAATTGGTGTTTCAATAGTCGATACGAAGGTAGCTGATCCGGTGGAGTTTGCGGCGTAATGTTTTGCGGTGACTTCACAAATTGTACAGCGAAAGCGTCGCGCATGGTGCGCGGGGAGGCATTGAGCCTCCACACAAACCTTAGGAGCCAAAGTTCGAGTTTGTATGAGCAAGTGTTGTTTAAGCGGCGACAATTGTTTCTTTTGAGGACATATGGCTGCAACAACAATAAGTAATTGACATCATAGACTTTTGTTTTAAGTATTGTGCTAGATAATAAATGTTTTATTGGTGTTTTAAGGATGATTTATATGGGCCGCTTTGGTGTTTGGCATGCATGTAAGGCTAAATATACTTTTATTGTGCATAGGTCAGAACATTATTTCATCTCAAACTAAGGCTTCCTTTATCTAGAAAATGTAGAGCAAGAATGCTTCAAGTTTGGGAATCAGGTTCAAATGCGTGAAGAAAACTCGGCACATAAACGGGCTTGCTTCTTCATTCCTTTCCATTACAGCCCATGTTACTCACTACAATAAGTTTTATGACAAGTGAGTATGTCATTTTTTTAGATAAAGAAAAATCTATTTCATCGAGCAAATGAAAACAACCCGGCCTCTCTATCTCTTGATGCATTTAGCCGTCTATTGTTACAACTTCTCACTATGTGTATCCTTCCTCTACAATATAGAAATAAAACTAAATCGCCAATGGAAAGATGGAAAGGTAGTAAAAAGTTCAACTCAATAGTACAACCTATTATTATCTCCAAAAGTCGGCAGCCCTGCAGCATAGAGGTCCTTCCTTCCTATTTTTAAATAGCGACCACGTCCTTACCCAAGGTGTACCCCGTGTAGATAACCTATTACCTCCATTCCAAAATGTAAGCATTTGTTGACTTTTCAACATACCATTCGTCTTATTCAAAAAATTTATAAAAATGTTATTTATTTTTGTTATAATTTATTTTATCATTAGATATACTTAGCATGACTTATTTGTTTTTATATTTTCACAAAAAAATAAATAAGACAAGCGGTCAAACATAGTGTCTAACAGTCAACAAATGCTTACATTTTGGAATGAGAGAGTACATAGGAGTTAAAACAACATTTTTGTCAAAAACAACATCATGTACGTCATAAAAACTGAAAAAAAAAATGTCATTGGTTGAAATATGTGATGCTCGAGTGACAAAAAAAATCGTTAATCACATATCATAGATTTTGCTATTGACGGAGTCGGGCTTTACTGATCATGCTGCCTTAGATGTTACAAACAACCCTTATTGATTTTTGGTAAAAACAAACACTCGCCCATGACAATTTGATCGCAACATGATCGAACTGAGGATAACGTAACCAGTTTACAAAGCAAGAGCATTGATATCTAGCTTCCACCTGACACAAAGCTGCAAAGCAAGGGGAAGAAAAGAATGCAATTTGCCGGCGCACTTAAACACAATCCGTTAATCGCGAACCGCCGCACGGGCACGATGCTGGAGCAGGTTCGTTTTATCCCGTACTGCTAAACACGAAACGGTTTCGGCCAACTTAAACACGAACGAACAAACAGGGCCGTCGCCTACGAGGCATTCGGTAGCGGGTTCAAATACCCGGTGCATGGGCTGTGCACCTAGCTATTCCCCTACAAAATCTTGATTAAATTCGGCAGATCAAACGGTGCACGGTCCGTGTACCTAGCACAAAAACCCCCTTGATATTGGAGTCAATCAAGCTGCCAAAAAGAGTGCGATATGCACTTTAGCTTTTTTTTGTTGCTTCTTTGTATTTATGAAGAACTCATGGCTCCATGTCCACGACCTCTGGATCCGTACGTGGAGGCGGGGCGAGAGCTGAATGCAAGTGATACAAGCACGCTGTTGCAACCTTTTTTTTTTTAGAACATGCATAATAAGAAGAAGAAAGTACAAGGTTATACACGGTCCTAAGGCCAAGGAACTGAAAAGAAAAGAAAAATCGAACGGCCTTTGGCGCATGCGTGGTGCTTTTCTCTCAGAATTAGTAATAAGCAGTCTAATCGTGGCAGGACTAATCCAATGGTCACAAATGCCGGGATCGCCTCGGGCTGGGCCCATGAGTCTTCGGCGTTTGGCGCACGCATTCCAGCCGTCAGAGCCCTTCTACAGGTTCCAGGGTGCGCTGCGCACAAGGGAATTGACGTGCGAGTTTCTTTTGTCCCGTACCGCCGGCGTATGTTGGTTTCGCCCTGGTTAAAACCGACACGCGTGCGGCGCTGTTGCCTTTCGAGGCACTTTCCTTTGGTAGGTTCTCGGAGTCGCTCGGTGTCTTCACACCTGGTGTGCGGCCTGTGCACCTAGCTAATTAAAATATATGATTTAACTATGCTTGAAGGCGTTCGGCGAGTAAGTGCGATATGCACTTCTCTGAAAGCTTTTTGCAATTTTGTCTTTTCTTTTTCCTCTAGGCAACAAAATCTCATTAAACTTTTTGCAATTTTCTTTGTTTTCCCCTTCCAAGCTACAGAGATCTCAATAAATATGAATTTTAACTTTATGTCCAAAATAACCGTCTTTTTTAGTGAACGTGCAGTTGATGTCGCCATGTATCCATGGGCCAGGAAAACGGCAGTCAACATACAATTACTCCTTCTGATTTTAAATTGTTGATGTTTGACTATTTTTGTGTTACGTTAACTCAAAAATGATCAACGTCAATAACTTAAAACCGGAGAGAGTATTAGAGAAGGCTAGATTTTGTACAATCAAAGGCTATATTTTGTACAATTAAAAGCGACGCGCGAGCACCGCTTTGTACGATTAAAAGCGACGCGCGAGCACCGCTTAACCTTTCGGGGCACTTCTTGTGATAGGTTCTCGCAGTCGCTTAACTGGTGCCTTCAGATCACAACCGGTGTGCGGCCTGTGCATCTAGCTAATGAAAACAGTTGGAAACGATTGATGTGTAGGTGAGACATGCACTTCTCTTTAAAAGCTTTTTATCTTTTCTTTTCCCCCTCTCAGCATTGTTTCTTTCTGTTCCAAGACCATATTTTTGAGACAACGTGCAGCCTCGTGAGATGTGGTTGTGCAACAAGCGCCGGTGATGATGGAGGCCGAGGAAGGTACGGGTCTCATCGACGAGCCGAAGCTCCTTTTCGTAGGTACGGGTCTCATCGACGAGCCGAAGCTTGTAGGGGTGCTGCAGCACACCCACAACCCCCCTGTGGCTCCGTCCCTGCCCACATTGCATAACCATAACACTTTTTTACGGTGGCATTGCATCAGAGCATCTCCAGTAAGGCGTGTAAAATCAAGTTTTTACATAGTCATGTAGGGGCCGGCTCTTACATCCAAGTCTCTACAAAATGCATCCAACTCCAGCAGTTCCTCCTACATCCAAGCTCCTACAATATAGTATGAGCCTGCACGTTAGCCTCTCCTCCCATCCCTTCTTCCTTCCGCATCGCAAGTGCCCACCGCATCTGCCTCGCCTCGCTTCGCCACCGGAGCCGCACCTCGTGCATCGTCGAGGAGGGCTTCCACCGGCGCGCCGCCTGTCCACCTGTTGCACCCCTCACCACGCCTCGCTATGGCTGGGCAGGGGCGAATCGAGGACACAACGTCTCGACCTAGGGTTGAGCGAGGCTATGGCGCACTCCTGTCAGGGGGCGGCCGGGCTAGAGGCGGCGGCGTAAGGATGGCGGCAAGGCGACGAGACAGAGGTGTGGCATGGGCGGGGCGCGCGGCGCAACGACACGAGTTGGCCGGGCACGACGCGGCCCGGGAGGGCGCACGCGAGGCAGGAGGGCAAGCTTGACCATTTCGCAGTGGGATCCAGCGAGCTGGATCGTCGGGCGTCCTACACATTAGAAGGCAACCGCAGTCGCGGAATGAAGCTCTGCCACCTCACATCTGTCGCCGAATCGAGGTCAGGATGATGGCGTGACAAGGGCCGCGGCGCAAACACCGCCAATTGTCAGATCCGGGCAGGGGACGATTGTATTCGACGCACCGGCAAGAGTGGAAGGGCGGCGGGAAGCGACAACATGCAGTGGAGGGAAGAAAAGCGATGCACGCGAGATGGTTGGACGGACCCTACCAGTGTAGCTACCCAACACGGAGACCTTCCTAACCTATAGGCTCATGTAGGGCCTGACCACAACAAAAATGAGAAGGAAATATAGCTACATTCCCCTTTCGTCACATACCCAAAAAATAATAAGTTCAAAAAAAAAAAGGAAGACGTCCTAATTTAGTCTCAAAAGTAAAGGCACATGGAGCCTGAATCATATCAGCGCCCAAATGCTTTTCAGATACTATTTGTGATGAGATTTTGACGTGAGCGACGCAACCGACGTGACTCGCTCCTCCCACACAAGACGATCGCCTACCGTCGTCCTCACTGCGACGACGGCGACGGCGAGCCGGCAGAAGAGAAAGCGGCGACCGAACATTCGGAGGCGCGGCCCAGCTGTGACATGGCGAATCGCGAGTGGCCGTGTCACGCCGCGGAGATATTTTCAGCGCTGGGTCTAAAGAAAGACAGGGCCGGACGAGGACAGCAGCGAGAATGCGAGATCGAGCGATATCGTTTGAGTCGTCGCAGGTGACGATTTTGCCCTTGTTGGTGCGGGCCATTTACGGAGCTGGCCACGCTAGGATATTTTGGCTACAGTAGACGGAAGGTTCTGGATTCTTGGCCTCTCTCTGGTGGCTTAGGGTCTGGATAATGCTTTGGTGGTGTATCTTTGTTTTATTTTTTCAAAAAAGGGAGGAAGGTGGATAAGCCATGAGATGAAATTTGGATGTGCCACCGAATGCTCGGTGAGCAGATTCGTCCTGGAAAAAAAATGTCCAAAGTCCACAACATTACGAGGGTATTGTACTGACTAAGACAAGACAAATAGTACCGTCGAAATTTGAGCCTGACAAGACGAATGCAATAATTGAATGAGCATGAAAGAATGAACATATCAGACAGTTCAATCTGATAGATTATTTGGTTTCAAATAGTTCGCCTAATGGTGATGACATATTGACAGCTAATTAACAACGGTATTTGTCATTTTTACATGCAAAATAAGTAATGGGCACTCGGGCTTGACAGAAAACAATGTAACAAAAAGCTCTATAAATATAGTTATTTAATCTGGTCCTTCAACAATTAACTAGTCATCATGGGACGTGGACATATTATCTGTCTTTTTTTTTTTGAACTGGAACATATTATCCGTCTTACTTCTGTTTACGCAAAGATGTAAGTATACCGTGCTGCCCGTGCCGGCGGCATACACGAAAAAAAAAAACTCTTTATACAATGCTTATTATTATGCATTATGCCATCTTGGTAACGGAAATCTTTTATTCTTGTCCGCGAAGTGAATGAACCCACGTGCGCCTCGCCACCGTCGGATGCGATCCGGTTATTGCCGTCCCTCGCCGCCACGGGCCCACCGTACCGCCTCCGCGGCAGATATTTTCGCCGGCCCGGCGCCCCCGGTAATTAACACGCAACCCCATGCCCCTCCTTCGCTGCCGATAAAAAAAATCAAGCGCAGAAATATCTCAGCATCTGCTCTCCATTCCGCACACCAAACCACGGGCGCACGCCGAGGAGAGAAGCGAGAGGGAGAGGCGAGGCGAGGGATTCGCATGTTCGACGCTGGAGATCACGGGGAAGTTGCGGTGAAGCGGATGAGGCTGTGGGAGGAGGAAGAGGAGGAGGAGGAGGGGATGGAGGTGGACGGGGACGAGGAGGCGGCGGCTGCGGCGTGGGTGTGGGGCGCGCCGGCGGAGGAGGAGCAGAGGGCGGCGGCGATCGTCGTTGCCGACGCGGCGGAGGCGGACTTCCCCGTCATCTACGTCAACGCCGCCTTCGAGGCCGCCACGGGGTACGGCGCCCACGAGGTGCTCGGCCGCAACTGGTAAGAACGAGCGCCCCCCATTCCTCCCTCTCCTCGTCGCACTGCTCGCGTGCTCTCTCCTCTGTTTTGCTCTGCTCACTGGGTGGTCGAGAATGCGGCTTGCCTGATGCTTCGCGCGGGCTGGAGCGATGAATTTTTCGCTCGTTGTGCGACCTTTTTGATTTGTGAGCATGCCAGTTGTTAAAAAAAAATAGGAATTTTGTGTGCGTTTTCGTGCAATCGCTCATGTCAGATTTCAGGATCCGTGTAGGACGGTTTGCAAATTGCAAGTTCTGCCTTCTTTTTCTGTCTCCAAAAGTCGTGCGCCCGCTATGCTTCCTAGAGATGACTAGGTGTCTTTATCTTGCTTGTTTATAGGATTTCAGAATGTAGTCGTGGGGACGTTAGCAATTTAGGATTTTTGTGTCGCTTGAACCGAAAGCAAGGCATGAGAATCATGCGAATTGGACAGCTGGGGATCAGTTTGATTAAGTGCCAAGTCTTTCTTGGGTGTTCAAAACTTATTATTGCTTTGCAGCCATCCGTTGAATAATGGTTACATTATTATTAGGTAAATAATTTGACAGTACACTGACCGAAATGTTACTGGAACAAGCAACCAAGCGACATTGTGAGTGCAAACTTATTAGAAAAGAAATCTCGGTTTCTTGATAGCAAAAGACTGACATGACATCTCATAAGAGAAGGGTGAGATCTAGTCTGCGGTTACTTATATGTCCATAGGTAATATGTTCAAATGGGATTGGTAGTAAGCTGTAGAACACATAGTATAAGCTTAAGGACTGATGGTGATATGTCCACAGATTCTTTCAACTTTGCTGAGCCGTTTTGACTTTTGGTTGAGCAAAGGGTGGGGAAGGACATGTTGATGACTGCCACCGATGAGATATTCTACATTATACGATGGTTGCTATGCTAAAGATAGCCACTTGCACGTAGAGAAAGGAATGACACAAGAATAAATCCTAGGACGAATGGTATTGTACAAAACGAGATGTGTTGGCCACTAGAACATAAAAAATATCTCATATGGATGGCACCTGAGCTGGGTGTCTAATGACTCACCCCAGTAAACCCTAGGACGAATGGTGTAGTACTACAAAACAAGATGTGTAAGCCACCAATAATTGGTGGCTCCAGTTTATAATTGTTTACTGTTTAGCGTTCAGCATCAGATCTAGCTAACAATTTTAATGTTATGGAACTGGGTCCCAAATCAAAGCATCAGCTTGGTAACAATAGTTTTAACCTATTTGCTGTTGATGTTGCAAAAGTTGATGAATACATTTGCTTGGTAAGTTCAGTGCTATTGTATCCAGCTGTTGATATAGCAAAGAAAAGCTGTCTTTTTGATTTTATTGTTGGGCCAGCTATTCGACAAAAATATATGCACATGTTATGGTAGAATTATTTTGTTACAGTAGTTACTTTTCTGCCTGCTTTTCTGTTTGCCATCATTTTTCACTTGTACCACTTTAAAAATTGCTCACACTGACAAACTTGACAGAGGGCCTTGTGAAGCATCTCACGAACTCTGTTCACTCAAACTTGTCTTTCAGCCGATTCCTACAATTTCGGGATCCACGTGCGCAAAGGCGGCATCCCCTTGTTGATCCGATGGTTGTCTCAGAAATTCGGCGATGCCTCAATGAGGGGATTGAATTCCAAGGTCAGCTCCTGAATTTCCGGAAGGATGGAACTCCACTTTATAACAGGCTAAGGCTCGTTCCAATGCACGGGGATGATGGCTCTGTTACACATGTTATTGGAATCCAGATATTCTCTGAAGCAAACATCGATCTTAGCAATGTATCGTATCCAGTGTACAAACAACAGTCTAGCCACAGGCCCAGCATTCAGGATCTGAACTCAGTTGCTCATGAACATGTTCCCAAAATTCAAAGTTCAGACTACTGTGGTATTCTCCAACTGTCAGACGAAGTTCTTGCACATATCTTATCTCGTTTGTCACCAAGAGATGTCGCATCCATTGGATCAGTCTGCACTCGAATGCATGAACTAACGAAGAACGATTACCTGAGGAAGATGGTCTGCCAGAACGCATGGGGAAGAGATGTCACTGTCAGACTTGAGATGAGCACCAAGATGTTAGGATGGGGTCGTCTTGCAAGAGAGCTAACAACCCTTGAGGCAGCATCATGGAGGAAGTTCACAGTTGGAGGACGAGTGGAGCCTTCCCGGTGCAATTTCAGTGCCTGTGCTGTTGGTAACCGCCTCGTCCTTTTTGGAGGAGAGGGGGTCAACATGCAGCCTATGGATGACACTTTTGTGCTTAACCTGGAGTCTGCAAGACCAGAATGGCGCCGTGTCAAGGTTTCTGCTTCCCCACCTGGCCGTTGGGGACACACACTATCATGGCTGAACGGATCATGGCTGGTAGTATTTGGAGGCTGCGGACAGCGAGGTTTGCTTAACGATGTCTTTGTCCTTGACCTTGATGCTCAGCAGCCTACTTGGAGGGAGGTTGCAAGCGAGGGTCCTCCACTACCACGGTCTTGGCACAGTTCATGCACCGTGGATGGTTCAAAGCTTGTTGTCTCAGGGGGCTGCACTGAATCTGGTGTTCTTCTCAGTGACACCTTTCTTCTCGATCTCAACAAGGAAAAGCCTGCTTGGAGGGAGATTCCTTCGTCCTGGTCACCACCATCCCGCCTCGGCCACACCTTGTCTGTTTACGGTAAAACTAAACTATTTATGTTTGGTGGACTGGCGAAGAGTGGCTCACTCCGTCTGCGCTCCAGCGATGCCTATACGATGGATGTTGGTGATGACAGTCCGCAATGGAGGCAGTTGGCAACAACAGGGTTCCCAAGTGTTGGCCCACCACCACGGCTTGATCACGTTGCCGTGAGCCTGCCGTGCGGAAGGATCATCATATTCGGTGGCTCAATTGCCGGACTGCACTCGCCTGCGGAGCTTTTCTTGATTGACCCGGCCGAGGAGAAGCCGACATGGAGGATCCTGAACGTCCCTGGACAGCCCCCGAAGTTCGCTTGGGGTCACAGCACTTGTGTGGTTGGTGGCACCAGGGTCCTTGTTCTGGGAGGCCGCACCGGGGAGGAGTGGATTCTGAACGAGCTCCATGAGCTCTGCCTCGCAAGCAGGCCCGATGAAGATGACGAATAATCATGTTTTACTGGCATGAGTGGCTGTCAAGTCAGACCCTATGGTACTCTTATTTTTTGACGTCATGTTTCTATTAGAAAATTGTTGCAAAAAAATTAAAAAGAGTAGTAAGTGTTTAGTCTCCGCTGTTGGTTTCGTCTGACAGTGGTCTCTTGTACGATTTGATAGCTAATGATCTATCATGTGTTATCTTTTTTTGGAAGGGAAAAAATGGGGCACAAAAAAAACGTAGTCTACATCTAGATTGTATATTCGTGTACTGAAATATTTCAGTTTATTCTCGTGTTCCTTCATGTTTGTATGTATGTTAATGGCATATTGGTGTAGTTTCAGGTACAATTTTGTTACTATTTTATGATATTAATGCCTTTTGGATTATGATGATATGGATGCGTTGTGGATGTCACAGAATGCCTAGCTCCATGGTACGATGCTTTTGTTGCTCGTAATGTTTGAAAAGTAAAATGCTAGCTCTTGAGCTGGCGACGGGAACCTGCGATAAATGCTTTCGAGACATTGGGAGAGATGGAGAGGCGTGGTTTCAAAATGGGAAAAGAAATATATAACGAGTTGCAGAGTTGATAGGATAGCGCCGCCGCCTCTTTATTAGCGTTAGCGTCTGATCAAGCTCTAGTCACGCTCATGGCTTCGACAGATCACGCACGGCATCATCCTCTCTCCTATTGATGGGTATCTGCCGTGTCGTGAAACCATGGTCCCAGACGGGCATAGGATGCCGACCGCAAGGCCGTAGGCCGTTCTGGACAGCCACCTCAAGCATGATGTGTGTTCTGCTTTCTGGTCTATAAATTTTATAAGCTCTTAAAATTAAATAACTCTTGCGATCTATAAGTCCTTAAAATTAAAGTGTTTAAAGAAATTGAACGACAACGACGCCTAAGCCAACCTAACGAATATTGTGAGCATGTCCCATACTTTCATCATGCCTCCGCTCACAAAAAGAGATGATTACATGCTTGTGAAAGTGCTCCACGAGGCTCCAAAGACGGATAAAATCACTCTTCGTCGGTAGAGAAAGAAACAAAAGAGAAGAAAATTGCTAGCATCGGCATTGACATTGACCGTTGAAGCATAACTGGCTGACCTCAATGACTCAATGTGAGCCTACAGTCATGATTCTGTTTGATACGACCAAGATAATCACGTCTTACGAACTCAAGTCTCAGATTTAATCCCTAATCAAATCCATATTAGATGCCAGGACAGAGGTGGGTAGGTACAGGTTCATTAATCGAGTGTTTCGAGTGCACACTTCACAGCTCATCTATCTGTTACACTCACAACACTGACAAGACATTTGGTCATTGTCAACCTTTGCTCAGCAGCAAACAAACAGATAAACATGTAGGCGCCCGGGTATAACTTCTTAACACCATAACCCATATTATTCAGATAGGATCCCATCGCAACGCAAACAGCCAGATAAGACATTCAGCCCCCTGGTATAACTGCTTCACACCATAACCCATATTATTCAGACAGGATCCCATCACAACGCAAACAGCTGCTCCCAACGATCATCAACAAGTTTGCCCGAGAACTCCAATGGCGCGGACACGGCAAAACAAACTTCTCAAAGACCCCATCTCAACAGAGCGCCACTGGAAGCAAGTCATGTCATCAAATATAGGTTAACACAGCAACAATCTAACAGCACTGCAAAGGAGCAGGTTTTTCCTGGTGGCTGGGTTGGGAATGAAAACCAGCATCCAACCATCATTTATCGACCGAAACAAAAGCGTACGGCACATAACATCTAAAGTACTTAATTTAAACAGCAATGCAGCAGCATCGTCTACTCGACGATGGCAGTACGTATACTAGAAGATAGCTAATGGAATCAAAGCGTGTCGATCTTCATTAGACCTCCCAACATCAGCAGGCATATCAGGTCGGGAGTCCAAATCGGACTTACTGCCCATCACCAGATTCCTTTGGGGCAGCGGCTTCCTTGATTTCATCACCCCCATCCTCCTGAAGGTGCAGGGAAGAACCAAATGTTAGATAACAACCATGATGCTCCTTGCACAAAATACATACCAAGATAGCCGAAGGAAACTTACATTGGTGTCAGATGTCCATAGGGTCAAGTTGTCACGCAGGAGCTGCATGATCAAGGTGCTGTCCTTGTAGGATTCTTCACCCAGGCTGTCCAGCTCTGAGATAGCCTCATCAAAGGCCTACAACAATCATAAAGACAGAGTTAGTTCAAGCAAATAAAAGTGAAGCAAAAGAAAGTATTGATAAATAGCTCATTTCTATTTGGCAAAGCAGGTTTTTTAAGTTTCTAGTCACTGATTTGAATTATTTTCATTATACAGTTCCAGCACTCGTAATTATTTCCATATTAATCAACATTGTTAGTACAAACCATCAGACGTTAAACTCCTCAGATAGCTGTGATAATTCTATAATACAAAAATATGATCAAAAACTACAATGGCAAGGTTTTAAAAAGAAAATGAAGTAGGAATGTGGATACAAAAACAATGATATATTATAATTTAAAAACAATTGGCATAACTAAATCCACCTTAATTTTGGGCAAACAAATGCAGAGAAAACACTAGCAGATAAACTACATACTGCCAAGAAAACACATCGAAAAGAATACTTGGAAGATTTATCACAGGTTACATAGTAGAGCAATCTAAGGTTCTAAGTTCATCAAATTGCAATGTCAAAAAAACATAGCCCATAACTGCGTGCTATTTACAGATTGCAATGCATTCTCTTTCCATGTACAAATTCACGAGTAACGGATTAACATCTATGTATCCATGAACTAACATTTCCACGATTAACATCTATATGAATCCATGGCCAATCAAATATCCAGTAGCAACAAGTGCTCTATTTCAACATCAACATTAGGTAACAAAGGAACTGATCCTAGCAAAGACAAACGTAGATCATTAATGGTTCACAATGCTCTCAGATTGTTGTCCTTGTATGCAAATCTTAACACTTCCGTGCAACAGCGGTACAATCAAAACAAAAGGAGACGGGGAGATGAAGCGGACCTGCTTCGCAAGGTTGCATGCGCGGTCAGGGGAGTTCAGGATCTCATAGTAGAACACTGAGAAGTTGAGCGCAAGACCAAGCCTAATGGGGTGGGTGGGAGCCAGATCTGCAAGAGCTATATCCTACAATCACAGCGCCAAACACCATCAGTCAATCACAAGCTCCCCTAATTCCATCATCATACACAAATAACCAAATTAAATGTCATCAGAAATCCAACCTGAGCAGCTTTGTATGCGTTCATGGTGCTCTCTGCTGCTTCCTTCCTCTCAGTGCCAGACTTGAACTCAGCAAGGTACCTGCGAAGCATCATCAAGACATCAGATACACATAACTCTGCACAAACAATAACAAATTCACAATCATCTACAAAATACAAGAAAGAAATGCTCACATCCCAGCACAGCATCATCCATGATACGATTAAATTAATGAAGGTCAACCAAAAGAAAGGCAATCGTGAAGAGAACTCCAGAAACATCACAATCTATTCCCCCTTTCCATTATTTGACTTTTCGCCACAAATAAGAAGCTAAACCTCAACAACAAATTCAAACGAAAAAGACCACGCCTCAACCTGAGACCTAATCGTCGCCAGGACAAGAGATCCCTATCACTTAACACATGAAATCTCCCTAGATCTAAAATCTTGACTTCGCCAACCACAACTGCAAGGTCCATACGCGAAGGACCGGTATCAGGTGACAACCACCACCGACAAATAAGGACGACTCAAACCACACTAATCCGAAGTTTAACGCAAAGATCCGTCATCATAAAATAAGTGAAGTCTATCACTCCGTCACAGCGCACGTGAAGAGATCCAGCCTTCGCTATCTAATCTAAGAAACCTCACGCATCAGTCACCCCGTGTACGGATCAAATCATCATGCGGAGAGGAAGAAGGGTTAGATCTCAGGGTGTGATTTGAAATAAACCTGTGGTAGTCGCCCTTCATCTTGAGGTAGAAGACCTTGGACTCGGCGGCGCCGGCGGAGGGGACGAGGTGGGAGTCGAGCAGGGCGAGGATGCCGTCGCAGATGCGGGCGAGCTCGGCCTCGATCTTGGAGCGGTAGGCGCGGATGGACGCGGCGTGGGCCTCGTTGCCGCGGCCCTCCTCCTTCTGCTCGATGGAGGAGATGATCCGCCACGACGCCCTGCGAGCGCCGATGACGTTCTTGTAGGCGACGGAGAGCAGGTTGCGCTCCTCCACGGAGAGCTCCTCCCCTCCCCCGGCCCCGCCGGCGGCGCGCGCCACGCGCTCCATGAACTCCACCATCTCCTCGTACCGCTCCGCCTGCTCGGCCAGCTTGGCCATGTACACGCTCTCCTCCCGCGTGGGCTCCGACGGCGACATGGCGGGCGGCGGCGGATCTCCGGCGCACGGAAGGCAACAGGGAAGGCTACAGGGTTCGAAACGGCGCAGCGGATCCTGATGCGGAGGTGGGGGTGCGACGCCTTTGTGCGGAGGCGAGACGGAGGGGGTGGGGGCATTTGAGGAGGAGGGCCGGGGGTTGCGGGGCCCGCATGGCAGTGGGTGACGTGGCGGTCAAAGGCGCGGGGCGCGCGCCGCGGGTGGCGGTGCGGGGGGGAGGCCGTGTGGACGCGCGTGCGGCGCGGAGGTGAGTGGATGCGGTTTGGTCGGTGGCCGCGTGGGCGGTTTGGTTGGGCAGAGATGGTGTATGCTGTGCGTGGGAGGTTGAGGGAGAAATGGGAGGTGATCCGGTTTGGGGCGGTCAATCTGGGCTGGGATGGGCGGTGAAGCGTCGTCGCCCATGCTATACGGTGGTACAATTAATTAGTATATTTCTTTACTTTGTATTATAATATTTTGATGTATTTAAATCCCCGTATTAGTAAATTAAAAGAGTATTGATATGGTTTGTATCGGAACTGCAACCGACCATTTGCATCTCAGGCAACCAACGTTTCCCTTTGATCATTTCAAAAAAAAAAGAGTTTCCCTTTGATGATCACAACCTTCACAGGGCAGCAGAGCTTGACAGGGCTACAGAGGCCGACGGGTGGATGGACTCAAAATGGTCAGCCCATTCGGCCCACAACCTTCTCTTTTTTCTCTTTTCCTTTTTCTGGACGTTCTTTTTTTCTCTTTTTGGGTCTACATTGTGTCTTCCCTCGATTTCCCTTTTTTTCTAAAACAATGTACTCCCTGAAATCCAGTTTTATAATTTGTTTCCTTTGATATTGAACCCACAATCAAAGGACGTGATGACTTGCTTTTCTCTTATTTCGATCAGATTGGAAGATCATATTTCTCTTATTTCGGATTGCGAAAGGGCATGTAACTGGTTACAAGAGCCTTTCAGGTCTTAGGTTCAACTCCATGTGAAAGCGAATTTCCTAAAATTTAACAACGTTGTGCTTGTAGCTGTAGGTGACGTGTCCGTCAACAACAAGGCGTCAGTGGTGCCTTCGTCAATCTTTTGAATTTGTTGGATTGGTCATCGACTACTGTGTTTTTAAAAATGTATGAAGTTACAAAATTATAAAAATCGTTCCCTCCAACCGAACCGCTTGCCTCGTGTCAGCAACCCGTTTTAGTAAACTTTCGATGATCCTCAAGCTGGAAATTCATAGCATTCTCACTCTTTTTAGGCTGTTCGTTTTTTCACCCTAATTTAGTCCATTGTATCATAATTGGGAAAGTGAAGAAATGATCAGGCCAAACCAAAATATAGTGGGCCAACTGGCCAGATCTGGCTTTACCCTCCGAGAAATGTTCTTTGTCGCTAAGATAGAACATATCCTCGGTCCCCCCCGGCCACCATCCCTCTTGTGTCATCCTCCATCGATCACCGTCGAAGCAGCTTGCTTACACCAAAGCACACGCATCCCAGTGCGTACCGATTGATGGAGAACGAGACTCGTCAAAAATAAACAGCTGGGTTAAAGGATTTCTTAACTCAATAGCGCGCGTGAACCTTTTTGTGGTAAATGTTTGAAGCCATCAAAATCGAAGGCTTAAGTCGCGGTACTGAATTATCTAAAGAAAATGTCGCCATATTGAACGTGCAAAACCTGATGCGATACAATGGCCAAACTAATTAAATCGAACTTGGATGACCAATTAAATTTTTGTTTTTCCATTCGAAAGGCAACTGGAAGGGTGACCGAGGTGGCTATCCTGAGGCCCCGTTTGGAATGGAGGATTTCTTCCCCATTCCTGCGGGAATTGAACTGATTCCTGTGAAATTCCTGTAAAATTCCTGTGAAATTCCTGCGTTCCAAACGGGGCCTGAAACGGGGCCAGCAGGGAAGAGCTAGCAAGGATCCGTCCCCATTCCCCCAAGCGAATCGCGACAACGAAAGCAACAAAATCATGCGTGTACATATCAAGAGAGATCACCGGATCGACAACCACCACTCTGAGCCATTGGTCCACGCAGGTGAGCTACCAAGTGGTCATCGCCAAATAAACTCTTGTTTTGAGCTTTCTTTAACAGTACTATATTTTTTTTTCGAGAATTACTTAACATTAATATATGGCGCTACCGTAGCAAATCCCGTCACAGAAAAAGCGATTTCATACGCTAGCTGCCCACTCATCTCCCATGTCAGTGTATGCCACAAACACAAGCTAATGCCAAAACAGTGAAAGAATTCAGGTTCCCCTCGTGAGTTCGCCTCGCCACCAGTCTATCTGAAGCCGCCGGTGGACTACTTCGAACTGCCAATTTTTTTCCCAACCAGACCAACAAACTGCGACTAGTCTATAACATTCTCAGATGTGTGCACGCGCAACCTGCAAAAACCTACCAAGTGTACGTACACACAAGCTTTGATCCATTGAGCACTCACATCCCAATCCCATTTCCCTTCCCAGTCTCAGCACGGGAGGAAATTAAAGATGGGCTGCTCCAGGCGGGAGCTTGCTCATCAGCGTCGCTGCCGTCGTCGTCGTCTTCTTCCTCCTCTTCTAATGCTGCTTCTGCTGCTGCTCGCCGTCGCCGACCAGCAACCGCTCGCCGCGGCCAGCATCTTCGGCGGCGGCGACGACGACTCGGCCTCGGAGTGCAGCCGGACGTGCGAGTCCGAGCACTGCGCGGGTACGTGTGTTGTTACGTATTATAGCTCGTGTCTGAATTTCGCGTGGTGCATCGATCATCATCTGATGATTGGTTGTGTTTTCCAGCGGCGCCGCTGATGCGGTACGGCAAGTACTGCGGCGTGTCCTACACGGGGTGCCCCGGCGAGGCCCCCTGCGACGCGCTCGACGCCTGCTGCATGCTCCACGACGCCTGCGTCCAGGCAACCGACAGTACGTGTTAATTGATCGATCGTAAATTAATAAAGCAGCTCGATCACTCAGTGATGCATGCTCATACGTACGCGCGCGTCGGCGTTTCCACTAATTCATTCAATTCTGAACGCAATTACAAATTAGTGGTACGTTGCAGACGACTACCTGAACATGTGGTGCAACCAGAGCCTTCTCGACTGCGTGGCCGCGGCGCGGCCGTCGTCATTGACGGCGGCGACGTTTGCGGGGAACCAGTGCAACGTCACGGAGGTCGCCGACGAGATCACGTCCGTCGTCGAGGCCGCCGTCTTCGCCAAGAGGATCCTCCACAAGCCATAGCGACGCTCGTGCGCGCGCGGTCCCCTGATTCCAAAGGTGCGGCGGTGGCTGGAGCCGGTGGCCAAGAATGTTGGTTTGGTTCGATGGCCCGTCTAGTTGACGACTTTCATTGGCAACTCCTTTTTGTCTCGTCCAATTTGTAAAGATCAGATGATGGGCCGCTTGTTGCACTTGTGTTTTTTGGCAATGGGAAAAACAGAATAAAAACAAAGATTTATTGACATGTCATGATGTCAAAGTCGAACTGCTCATACATATAACCTGGCAAAACCACCCTCCGAATTCGGAGGAAACTTCATTTCAGGCAATATATAATAAAGCCATGTTTGGATCTCCCACTTAGAGCATCTCCAAGAGTCCCTAATTAAAAGACTCCCAAAAAACAGGTTTTGGGAGATTCCAAAAAACTATTGGGACAAAAAAGAAACTTCTCTCCCCCCAAACGGTGCCCAAAAATTGATTCCAAACACATAATGATTTTCACAAACGCCGCTTATCTCTCCATGCTGGTCCTGCGCTGATCGCTGATCGCCGGTACAAGGCTACAAACCACGCGCGGCCGCCTCTACAGGCCACGACTCCTTTGCTCCGGTGACCTCCATTTTATACAAGTGAAAGCAAAATCCATGTACCTCCATATAGAACACCAATCATAACAACTTTCTCCTCGAGAACCTTTACGGTGCATTATACCATTTCGAACGAGGAAGTAGTATAGATCAAATCAGACCGTTGATTACTCAGGTTAGTTTTGTAATTAGATGGACCTAATTTGGTATTTGTCCTGCCTAAAATTTAAGCGAGGATGGCGATTGAATTATAGCACCGCAACTCGCGGACGGCGACTGAGCGCCGACTTGTTCATCCAACGCAGATTCAAGCCGGACCAGTCATGCAACAACAGATCGAAATGCGAAGCGGTGAGAATTTCGTAGTCATGGCACTATGGCTCCTCCTAGTCCTATCGCACCATAGATCGATTGGAGGACTCGCCGTCAGGAACTGACCAGCCGCCGACCGTTTCGTGGCTGCGCAATCGTGAGCCGCCATGCCGCCAACCGATTCATGGGCCTGCCGCCGCCACCGCTTTGCAGATCAATTCGTGGCCCCATCACCGGCAGCCACCGCGCTGCCGACGGAGTTTGCTACCGGGAGCGGCACAAGGAAGACGAAGAGTAAAAGAAGAAATACAGATCAAGAACTGTCACTTTTCTTTTCCAACATTACCCTTACGCTCACTATACTACTTTAAAATACTACCCTACAACTAGACGGACTTTAAAGTAGTATGACGTGGATTTGAAAGGTTGGATTCTAAAAAATGGACGGCCCACAACAATTTGAGTGCACCGTAAAAGTTCTGCCTGGAGTATGAAAACTGAATGATCTTTTCTTTTCCCTTTCATCACAACCCAATTTGATCTGAACATTTGTGTCAATATATGGGCACTCTTTGTTCAGAGCATGGCCAGTATACGCAGCATAAGTTTCATAGCACTAATCAATATTTGCGCTACAGATCACAGTTATGAAACAAAGATGACAAGGTGATGAAGGACTACGGTCCTTGCTGATAGATGGAGAAGCCGTCTCAACTCAAGACCTTGGCAGGGCAGCCGACGGTCGAATCCAGGCCGGGAAGCGAGGTTCAGAACACCAATGTCCAGGGAGACGAGGGAGTGGAAGAGGCGGCACCCTGGACAGATCGACGGAGGTCGCGCCCACGACCGGATTGAAAAAGGCGGTGCCATGAACTGAGTCGACGGTAGCGGCGCGCTGGACAGTATTCCTGCTAAATTTCCCCGATTGGGAGCGCAGTCGAGCGGCGTATACGGTATATCTGGCAACCAAGGCCCCCCAGGGTTGGGAGCGGCAAAAAAATTGAGAATTGGATTGGGCACTGTTGGAGCGTCGCTTTTATGCTTTGGTTCCGAAAATCGAATTTTGGCAACGTGTATTGGGAATTGTTGGAGATGCTCTTATTTCTTTAAACCTTTAGAGCAACTCCAAGAGCTCCCAAAACACATTCCCGAAATCCGGTTTTGGGAAAAAGGCACAAAACCGACGCTCCAACAGCTCCAATTTCGGTTCACAATTTTTCCCCGCTCCCGATCCTCACGACTTCGTTGGCCTTCTTTCCGCCGCCTTCTCCTACTCCCAATAGCGAAAAGTCTTCATGCGCTCCGATTTCCCACCTCCCGCGCCTCCGATCTCCCGCCGTCCCAGGCTCCCGCTCATGGAAGTACTTCTCCCCTGCCTCTTCTGTAGTCCCCTGTTTGCGCCTCTTCTCCCCTCCATCGCATCGCGGGTCAACCACCCGGAGAACGCCATGGCAATCGCGCCCTGATGGTGACTGCGAAGCCGCCGTACCCTAGAAGAGAGCGCGTGCCCGCTGCTGCCGCTCCCTGCTGCATCGAGGTTTCTACTTCAGATTGCCGTCGCCGCTCGAGTTTGTGCAGTCAAGCAGTCACCAAGAATCCAGGCCGATCCGATCTCTATCCAGTGCAGTACACCGCATTATTGTTGCTGATTTCTCAATCTTGTCTGCCTGATTTGTGGTTCTTCACCAATTGTTTGTGAAAATGCTGCAATGTGATCTCTAACAGGGCCTGATGATCTTGGTGCTTGCAGACTGACGAACTGCTTGTTTGAACGCTCGACTTTGATTTGATCATGCTACATGATGAGAGAAATCAACCTATGTGAGAGAGATATGAGGAAGCTTCCAATCAGATCAAACCGACTGGAGTATGTTATGCAGAGTCGGGTTCGACTCAGTCTCATGGGATAAAGTTCAAGCTTGACTGCCTGATATATGGGCCAGATGCAGAAATGAGGCCCAAATGGAGAATTTTATTTTATTGGGAATTTAATATTAGAAACTGTTGGAGAGACTTAATTTTTGCTCCCCATAATTTTTGGAAGCTCCCAATACCAGTTTATTGGGAGAATTTTTTTTTGAACTTAATATTGGAAATTGTTGGTGGAGAGACTTAATTTTTGCTCCTCATAATTTTTGGAAGCTCCCAATACCAGTTTATTGGGAGCAATTTTTTTGGGAACTTTTGGAGTCGCTCTTATTTCTTGGTATAGTTTTTACAAACAAGTTTCTAAAAAAAAAGGGTAACTACATGGGGTTGTGTGAATCCCAGTTTTTCAAAAGAGTGAACTGCAATAACCATCCTAGTTGAGCAATGGATTCCATGTTGGCATGCCACGTTGGGCAATTACGTGTTTGATTTGGATCTAGATTAGGCCGTTTAGCATGTTCTAAGACCTAGAAATTAAGATTTGAATGTACCAGTAGGATCTAGATAAGAACTCGAGACGAGTTCAAAGACCGCTGGTGCATTTTACTTAAAATTTAATAACCAGTTTTTGGTGGTTAATGACCAAGTTGCCCTTCCATTCGCCGCAGGCGGTTGTGGCAGATTGTTGTCATTATTCCATATTCTATTAGGACAGTGGGTCTTTGTTAGGTAAAATTAATCTACTAACTAGGCCAGATTATGAGTTTCTTAAGAACTTAGCAAACTGGTCAAGAAACATACCTGATTGAAGGACCTCAAGTTTCTGAAAACTGGTTTCCTAAAAACTGATGAAGAGATCCAAACAGACCTAAAGTAAGCAGTTCACTATAACCAAGCTATAAAAGACATTAGTTCTTCCAAATTCTTCAGTGCTGCAATTAAGTTTTTGGCATTCCTTGATTTATGCAAAGCTTACACAGATTACCACACCACCACAAACACCGAGCTTAAGAGATGCAATTATGATGACAAAACTCGTTCTGACCATTTCGAGGCAAACATCTAGATGGAGGTGTTCGAAGGATTGGAAATAACCACTATCATGTTGTCATGCCCTCTTCATAACCAAGGATTTTGCTATGTAAACACAGGGTCACGTGTCCCCTCCCCGCCATCCCGATGCGCGCGCGTCACGTGGCCAGAAGGGTACCATGTACAATGATGAATGTTAACGGAAATTGCTGCTCTGAGGAAGAGGTCTCGACCGTACAGCAACACCTTCCATGCGAAATGCTAAACTTTCCATGCAAATATCTGGGTTTGCCGTTGTCTATTAACAAGCTGACAAAAGCACAAGTACAACCTCTCATTGAGAGACTTGCTAATCAGCTGCCGGGATGAAAAGCGGACCTCATGAACAGGGCTGGACGTGCGGTGATTGTCAGGTTCGTTATGACCTCGATGTTGATCTATCTTGCGATGGCAACTGACCTGCCGGCTTGGGCTCTAAAAGCCTTCGACAAAATTCGACGGGATTTTCTTTGGAGGGGCAGGCGAGAGGCGAAAGGAGGACATTGTTTACTTGCTTGGGCAAAGGTTACTAGACCCTTGAAGCTCGGTGGACTAGGTACCCTTGAAGCTCGTTGGACTAGGTATTCATGATCTCAAATATTTATGCTGGGCGCTAAGAATGAGATGGCTGTGGTTGGGCAAAACGCAGCCTGACAAGCCATGGGCAAGTTTCCCTATCCAAGTACATGAGTCTGTCAAGGCCCTGTTTGCGATCGCCATGGAGACCACAATTGGAGATGGGAACAGCACACTGTTTTGGACAGACAATTGGTTGCACGGTTCTTCCATTACTGTGATCGCCCCTCACATATCCGCCAGAGTTTCAAGACAAAAGAAGAACAAACGTACTGTCAGAAAGGCTCTACTTGATGATCAATGGACGCAAGACATACATGGCGTCTAGAGTGTTGCTGCTCTGACCCGGAAATCAGGATGTGCACAAGTGGAAGTTCTCATAATTAGGACAATATTCATCTAAGTCGGCGTATGAGACTTTATTTGTGGGCGCCATCCAATTCCAGCCGTGGCAGCTCATTTGGAGATCCTGGGCGCCCAAGAAGTGCTAATTGTTTCAATAGTTGGCCGCCCACAATCGTTGTTGGACAGCGGATCGTCTTGCAAAGAGAGGCATGCCCCATCCGGAGCGGTGTGTGCTCTGTGATCAGGAAGAGGAAAACATGCAGCACATCTTGATTGGATGTGTCTTTGCTAGGCAGGTTTGGTTCCATTTGTTTGAAAGAGTGCGTTTGTCTCTGCTGGCACCACAAGCTGTGGATTGCTCATTTGAAGAATGGTGGGTGCGAAATGACAAACTAGCGCCATCAGTTTTCAAAAAGGGAATTAACTCGCTCATAATTCGGGGGGCTTGGATGATTTGGAAGCAACGGAATGATGGAGTCTTCAACGGAACCTCGCCCAATGTGCAGAGGACAATGTCACTCATTGAGGAGGAGATGCGCCTTTGGGGTTTGGCTGGCGCTCGGGATCTTGCACGGCTCCCTGCAGCAGCGGCAATAGGACTGTAGGTCTTCGTCGTCGGGTGTATGGTCGTTCAAAATCAGCCTGTGGCACGTATGTAATTTAAAAGCGAGTGGCGTGTGGTATGTGTTGTACTTTACAACTCTCTCTTCTGCGTTTTCGAGAAAAAAAAATGTTAACTGAAAGTTCTACATTTTTTGGGATCGATCTGTTGAATGTTAAATGAAAACAATGGGGATTGATTATTCTTCATTAGTATTGAATGTTACAATGAATAAGAAACACAAAAGCCTATATAACAGGGATATAACCTTGTTAGGATGAGTGCATGTGTGTTACTACGAGTATGAAGACCTACAACATATATATAGAAATAACTATTATACAACTACAGCATAAGCTTCGTTGCACAATCTAACAAAAAAGTATTGTTCTTTCTCATACAAAAGAAATCACACTTTCAAATTATTTTGCCAAGTATTCTCTTATACTTTAACATGAGCATTACTGCATTCTCGTCATTTGCATGTGATGGTGATGCGTCTCGATACCAGGGGCGACGCTACACAGGGTTATCCGAGTGCCTCGACCCCAGGGTGCATAGCAAATTTCAATGCTTAGTATCAGTTTTTTACCCTATGCGCACCACCTAACACCACCAAACGTGTGCACGAAATTGTTATGTGTCGTGCGCCGCCGTCGACGCTCGTGCCGCGTCTTCGCCAAGAGGATCCTCCACAAGCCCGCCCTAGCGCGCGCCATCCCCTGATAGAGATGCTCCTCCGAACGTGCGGTGGCCTAGAAAGGTTTAGTGGGGTTCGATGGCTCTCGTGTAGTTGACGACTTTCGTTGGCAACTCCTTTTTCTTCTACTTCCTTCTTTTTTGTCACGTTCGATTTGTAAAGATCAGATGTGCCGTTGAACTTGTGATTTTGGCAACGGAAAAAGACAGAATAAAAACAAAGATTAATTCACATGTCAGCACACACGTTAAAACTGCCCATAGTACGACTAGCTGCCACGTCCTCCAAATTGTAAAGCGAGGCATAATTCAGGGATGAATCGGAGCTTTATTTTCACCTTTTGCCAGATTTTCCAGTTCTTGTTTTTGCCAAACCTGCGTAATGGTAGGCGGTGAATATCGGGGCCACACGGTAGCAACAACAACAAACAGTAACACCCGCTTATGCCGGATCTCTGAGACCCCCTCCTGATAACCTGCGACACGCGCCCACGCTCCTGCGTCAACAATACGGTGGACCTGCGTGTCCTGCGTACCTTTTGAAATTTAACCTTTCTGAAAAAGTAAGGGTAAAATCCGACAACTGCCTCATTAAATATACCTTATCTAAGTTATAAAGGGTAAAATCACAAAGTTGAAAGTGTAAATATACTTTGTCTAGATATTACATAGACAAAGATCAAAATATTATATATGAAAAAATAAAGACTTTTTACTAAATTAATAATATTATTAATATCTGAGGCAATATGTAGTCAATATGAATATAAGTATGTGATGGTTGAAGTTTGAATTATTTGATCGTGTGCAACCATCACATACTTTATGTATGTTGCAGAGAGCTAGAAAATTAACTCGTACCTATACCTTCAAAAATACTAGAAAAAGTGGAAAATCTTACTTTTCATACAAAGTGCTAGCCCATGTATTGCTCTGGTTAATGGGCTGCTGCACCATAATGTGAAGTCAGTCACAAGCAGAGCCATCCCAATTCTTTAGTCAGTCACAAGCGAAGTCAGTGCAAAATGAAGGTCCGTTTGGCAACAGCAGCATCGGCTTGGGCTTTACACACCTACTGTAGCTACAGTAGGTGAGCACAAAAAAATCCTCAAAAATCATAATACTAGATTCACCGGTTCCTTCAGTTTCTTTGGTTTCGTGAACAGTAAACATACACGGTAGGACACTCAAACAGTGCAAAACCGGAGCCATAAGCTGGTGCAATAGCTTTGCCAGCCAGACCCACCCGAATTGCATCCCTTCGCAAGAAGAAGAAGAAGAAGAAGAAGAAGAAGAAGTGCATGGTCCAATTCCGCGACCAGTTCCTGTTTCTGGGCAGTGAGATGCTCGGCCTCCTCCCTGTCCCTGGACCTGGAGAGCTCCTACTTGATCGCCGCATCTCTCTGTTTCTCCTTCTTTTTTTTTTTGCGAATATATCTCTGACTCTCTCTCCACTAACTAAATCATTGAGCTGCTGTTAAACAGAGATGCAGTCTTGTTCCATCTGCCATCTTCCATAACAGTTGAGTCTTCACAGAATCACGGACGGAACCTGCGGGCAGAGTATAAGAAATGACAGAAAGAAATGAAAATGTCACTTCTCACTGGCCACATAATCCTTGTTGAAACAAAGACAAATATAAGTAAAAAACATACACATAAGATAAGTCTGCTATGTAGCTTACTGATGCAGTGATGCTCTATCTTGCACCACATATCCAGTGAAGCAACAAGTTTCTGCGTCCATAGTGTTCCAGTGGACTACAGAATAGTGAGTGATATCACGTATAATCAAGCATTTACTTCATTTGATGAGTCGGACGGACTTTCCTGGATGCCACGAATTACACACAACAGATCACAAAAAGGGAAAGAAAAGGTGCAACTCATAGTTCAATGCACTAGTACAGGAAGTAGTTACCTGATACTTTATACTTTGGATTTCACACCACTTCTTCAATTTGGGACAGAGGAAAACAGTGACCGATTCAGGAATGGTTGGCAATAATTCCTGGAGATGGAGCAGAGGGCAGTGAATCAGTACAAAACTTTCTAGCTTTACCAAATGCCCGAGACGTCCAATGTGCAAGAGTCCTTGGCAATCGGATACTTCAAGTTCAATTAACATTGAAGGATCGGGTAGATTTAAGTCCAAAAATAGAAGCTTATGGCACCCTTCAACTGTTAAAGATGTCAACAGTGGCGGAAACTTCATTTCAGGAAGTAGATAGAACAAAGGGCAGTCCGCTATAACCAAACTGCGGAGGACGTCCAGTTTTTCCAAATCCATAACTGCTGTAAGCTTTGGACATCCCCTGATCTCCAGCCTGCCAATCGTAGAAAGACTTCCATGGAAGGATGGAGCATAACTGGAACCTTCAATGCCGAACTTTAAGAGCCGCAGTTCAGACGGCAACCAATTATCGGGTGATAACATCAATTCTGGTCCCATCTCAGGGCAAATATCGAGAGAGACATACTCAAAGGATGGGAAATAAGCAACTCTGTTCTCCTTTGCCCGTTTTATATCTGAAATTTTTATCATTCTGGGGACCTGTTGAATAACAAGAAACAATGGGGGTGTGTTACATTCAACGTCTCTCGTAAATTTCTTATATATACATTAAAGAAATGTCTCATATACATGGAAAAAAAAATGCAAAAACCTACTTGTAATTAGTAAATTGTACTTACCATGCACACATATATGTCAATTTAGTTATGATTTTCCCTAAGGTCTCAAACCCTTTTTGCAGGACTCTTATAGTACACGAACAATGACCGAAGAAAAATGTCTATTTTACTCGGACTTTATGAGTAAGACCGCCTCCATAGTCCTAAGAAAAAGACTTCTCACGCAGATCACAAATTCGCTCCCCCTGAGATTCGAACCCAGAACCTTGGGGGTGGTGTTACTAAGCTACCTCAACCACTAGGCTAAGGACTGTTTGTGTTTTTTTTTTCTCCGTGTACAATTTGAATTTAAAGCTCAGATTTTGCATGAAGAAAGATGGCGTACGCAGTACCTTCTGTTAAAAAAATTATAGTGCATATTTTTTATGTTAATAACATATTTTTTGCGATCGATGAATGTTTATAACATATAACAATAGCTTATCAATAGAATGATAAGAATGTGTAAAAAATATTCCGCAAGTATGACAAATAATGAACACTGTGAAGGTTAATAGGGAATGATGTCATCTATCATCCTACAAAATTCAAATTACATTTTTACATCAAGGAACAAAAGGGAGAAATTTGATTAGAGGGTATATTGCATCGATCTGGATCTGAATAGTTTGAGGGAGTAAATTGAACCAATATTCTTTAGGTATTGAATGGACACAGTGGATTGATCTGGGGAGTAAAATAGACTTCCTTCGATAATAAATAATAGAAAAGGAACATATAGATGAAGCGTGTTATGAAGTACTTCTGGATATACTTTAACCTGAGATTTATTTTGTTAAATTATCTCACGTATTGCTACTGAATTAAAACAAATACTACCAAATATAAAATGTCTCAAAGTTCTAGTAGAACATAAAACCTGATAGTAAATGTCTTGTTCATCACACCACTCCTTCAGTCCAGGGCATTCATCAACGAACACATGCTGAGGCCTAAACATGAGCTTATCTTCGTGGAAGACAACAATTTCAGGACAATAGGCGATATATAAGCTTCCAAGACAACAGAGATGATTCAGCCCAATCAAGAATTTCAGGTTCGAACAATATCTGATATCAAGCTTTTGCAGCTTAGACGGTTCATTATAGGCCGAAAGCTGGAGATCAGTGAGACCTGACTTCTCTATTATTAGATTTCTGACTGTACCAAAATAAGGTATTCGTCTAAGTTTGTAGCAGTTTCTTATAGTGATGCTCTGCAACTTTGGGAAGTCTGAATCCTGCAATCGATACCAATCTTGTAGATCATACAAACCATCAAATTCTAGCTCCTCCAGGGCAGGCAACATTACATTTGTTATCTCACATTTATTGTTATTACTTTGACATTGGAAAGAGAAATTATTCAGCTTCTTGATCTTTGAAATCTGAACAAGCTGAAGACGCCTCAAGTTCTTGAGGTTTCCTATGCATAATGGAAGCTCTGCAATGCTATCACAGTTCTGCAAGCACAGCGTGTCCAATTTGTAGAACTGACAAAATGGATGCAATGACCAGTCATTGAATCGGATAGATAGATGGAGATATCTTAAACTAATAAGATTGCATGAATTCATGGAGAATTCTTTCCAACAAGTGAATACGATCAATTTCTCAAGACTGTAAAGATGGCATATTGACTCTGTCAAGTGCTTCAGATTGTTCTCAATCATTGAATCACAATTAGTTACACGGAGATAGCGCAAGTGCTTCAGACATTGGATAGCAGATATGCAGCCACTATCTTTGCATGAATCTAACACAAGAGCCCTCATGTATGTGAACTCGTACATGCCAATATTGTTAAATGTCCATTGTTTTAACACTAAGGTACGTATACAAGTCATTTTGTGCAACTGGGAAACTCGATTTTGCAAAGTAACAAAGTTTCCACGTGTATTTGCTGTCAAGCATGTCAGATTCCTTGCTAAATTCATATGATCCTCCAGAGAATGCGTCGACTCAATCCTTTGATCTGATTGCACTGATGTTTGGTTCTGAGTGAGCTGGGCATCAGAGAAGAGCCTAGTCCCAGGGTGGTCCCGCTTACTTTGTCTAGATCTGACTCTTCCTAACCAAAAAAATAAGTGCTGAGCTTTATTTTCCACATAAAGTCTACCTTCGTTGACAGCTATCGCAGAAAGCAGACAGCTGGACACAGACTTTGCAAGATCCCAAATCATATCATGCAGCCTAAACCTTTGAAACAACAAGGGAGACTTGGTCGTCCTTTCACAAAAAGTTTCAATCAATGATCTTATGTGCGACTCATAAGGGTTCTGGGTAGTGCTGAAGATCGTTCCGACTGAAATGTCAGATTTTTGTCTTTGAAACAACTCATCAAAGATCGTTCCGAGTCTTCCGACTGAAGATCGCCTCGGCTGGCGACCACCAGAAATGTCCAAACGAACTGTATCTGTTTCCATCAGTGATCTTGCGATCAACTCATCAAAGTACTCACCAGCGACCTTCTCTAGTGTTTTGCATCCTGTAGGCTGGATATAACCATGAGCAATCCACAGGTCAATCATATCATCCTTGGTAAAAGTCTCTCCTTTGGGATATAAAGCGCACAGCAAGAAACAGGGTTAATTTGAGCCTTGCTGGCAGTCGATAATAGCTCAATCTGAGAGCACAGAAGATCTCTTCATTGTCACATGAATATTCCCAAAATTCGCTTTCTGATATTTCGATCCAAGTCTGCATATCCATTTTCGACCGTAATAAGCAACCTATGGACTTAACTGCCAGTGGTAAGCCACCACACTTTTGCATGATTTTCCTACCAACCTTAACCAAATTGGATTCTTCATCAATGAGTCTGTCGCCAAAAGCATAGTGTTTAAACAACAACCAGCAGTAATCTTCAGATATTGAACCTAGAACAAGGGGCTCTACTGTTTGCACAATCTTCGATACCTCTTTACTCCTGGTAGTCACCAGGATTGTCACGCTTTGAGCAAAGTTGAGTGGACAAAGAAAATCTTGCCAGCAACTTTGCCGTTCGTTCCATAGATCATCCAAAACCAGGAAAACACTCTTCTCATGAACGGCCTGCTTCAGAATAGAATGAAGAGAGCTTAACTGATCAAAGTCATCACATGGTTGCCTGGTCAAAGACTCCGTGACAGCAATTGTTAGCCTGCGTAAATCAAATGTTTGGGAAACATGAATCCAACTCATGAGATCAAAACTTCCTTGGACTCGGCAATCGTTATAAATCATCTGTGCCACCGTGGTCTTGCCAATGCCCCCCATCCCAACAACAGGCAAAACTTGAATTCCAGAGCCCTGACTGAAAGCCAACACGAGCTCTATGATATGATCTTTCTCTTTAGCCCTACCAAATACAAGGGACTCGTCAAGGAGGTGGCTACTTGTCCTAGACTCGAACAGGGATCCCTTCTCCACGGTTATTACCCCATCCTCCGGTCTCAGCTGCAGGGCGGCTCGATCTTTGGATATCTCCTCGAACCGGCGTGTGATGTCAGCAATCCTCTGCAAATTAACTGATGGTTATTTGCTAGCTGATTAAAACTAGAAGGAAACTGTGAAATTGGTTTCACCCAATGAACATGGGACCAAAGGTAGTGAATGTGAACTTTTCAAGGACAAAATTTGATGCTCGCCACCCCAAAGGCTTTGACATTTTTTAATAATAAAAATGCACCGCGCCTCTCACATAATATTGCGGGTTGAGCTATTTCATTATATTCCATAAACAAAGCTATTTAATGTAGCTTTGCGTGATCCAGAGAGAGAGAGAGAGAGAGAGAAATTATCTTTAAAAACTGAAATTGCGAAGCTGAAAAGGAAATCGGAATGCAACACAGAAATAGATTTTTTGGATAAAATATCCGGCCTTTTGCATCAGGATGCATATGGTCACAAGAGTAAAATTATTACGAAGTTTTTGAAAACGCAGAAACATATGTACCACCTGGCCGATTCCATCCTCTTCCTCCTCGTGCTTTCGCTTACGCGAGGTGGAGGCGGCTGCGCCCTGGCGTTCTTGGACCCGGCGTCGCAGCAGCTTGTAGCGGCAGTCGTCAATGACGTCCTCCGCGTCGCGGCCCAAGTCCGTGAGCTCCTCAATCCACAGCTTGACGGAGCTGTCCCGTACCTCGCGCTCCCCTGCGTCGTCGAGTGTCGCCTGGATCCGCCGCAGCAGCCGCTCCAGCCGCAGCACATCCTCAACGCGAGGAGGGCAATAAGCCGCCGGCTGGCTTCGGAGGAGCTGGAGCAGCGTGCTCGCGGACGTCAGGAGAGAAGAAACTAGACCACTCGCCATCGCCCCCCTTACACGCTGAGGCGGGCACTTTTGCTTGTAATATCCAAGAGTCAACTAATCAACAAAATTTGGGCTAGTTCGTGGAAACCTCTGGTGAATAGACAGTATGACAAATAAAAAATCTGGAACTGAAGGCTGTTTTTGTCCCTATCTAGATTCCTTGTGTTTAGTATCTTCTTTTTGAAAACGTGAGGTGGTGATGTGTGTTGGAAGATGATTAGGAAAAAAGGTAGATTTCGGAAGGTCTTGTTATTCCTTACGTAAGCTGGCTGACTCAGTAAAAATCAATAACTTTACATAGGACCACAGCCCGCTGTATACACTCACAGTACACTTGTGGTAAACATAAGTTTTTTTTAGGATTGCTAAAAATTGCCCAATCATTCCGTTGCTTTCTAATGCTTATATTTTTTTTCCAACATACTCTTTTTAAGTTGCATGCATGAATGGTAAGAAAATAAAATCCAAGTATTTTTAAGGCTTAAAATACCTGCATTTTTTCTCATCTTGAGTTAAAACTAATATATATTAAAGTTACACCTATTGTATATCAAATTTACAGTGAATATTTCGGTGTAATTCTTGAATATAGATGGTGTAAATAAAATTCAGGCGCTAGGATCCTTTAAAATGCCTGAATTTTTGTTCTCTACCATGTGAGACTGAATCTCATCCACAAAAACAAGATCTGATGATTGAAAATTCAGGCATTATTGTTCCTTAGAATGACTAGGCGATGTATAGACAAGCCCTTTTTTTTTGCCGTGGGTGGTAAACATAAGTTGATCTAAGAAGTACTTCACCTACGTCCGTATCTTGTCTACTATATTAATGACTACTCCCTCTATTTAATATTAGTTATCATTCTAGAGTTCAAAATTTTCTTACATTATTCATTCTAGCTTCCAATATTGTTTTCTCTTTATGTCTCACCTTCTTCACTCTTCCTCCTTTTCTGCGTGTTCTCTACCTTTCCACCTCCCTTTGATTCCTGTGGAGTGTGTTTAAGAGAGAGAAGCTAGAAGACAATTTTGAACCGTCGATAACCGACAATTTTGAACGCGATTTAATATGTTATCGTCACGCATTTACGACTGACTTGGTAGGATTTGCCTCTTGGAAGTTGCTCCACTCATTAGGGGCACGCCAACGTTGACTTTTCGTCAACTAGTGACTAGTGATGGCTTCAACCTTGAAGACCCAATCAACACCAACCGGCTTGTCCGGCAAGCTGTTTTGTAACTGTTTTACTGTAGTGGCTGCTGAAAAAATAACTGCGAACATTGTAGCGACTGCTGAATAACTGCAAACACTGTAGCTGCTGATATTGTTGGCGAACAAGCTGACATTGTTGGCGATTTGGGAACGAATATGTCCTGATCTAGAATTTTTTTTTTCCTCGCATCAATGCGACCATCTATATATATCGAACCCAAAGGTATCAAGCGACTATCGACTCGATGCTTGATCGCATTGACTCGTAGTAAGGGATTTGTGAAATTCTTTCTTTCTTTTTCCATTCAAAAGTATTTTCATGTTTTCATTTTTCTTTCAGAAAACATTTTCAAATATATATGTCAAAGTCAAACATTTTCAATTTTAACATTAAACAAACTTTAAAATAATTATATTTTTGGATAGAGGAATTAGCAAGAGCGAGTGTCATCGCTGTGTGGCCTGACGTGATGGAGGCCGAAGCCCCACACCAGCCGCACCGCAGTGCTCGCACAGCTTGACACCGTCACGCTAGCCGCTCAAAGCGGCCATGAGCTCGCAGCCATGAAGCGTCGCATCACTCCTGCCGCACGGTGAGCCGTACCAGAAGTTCGGCCACCACCTCGCCATCGATTAACCTGCCGCTCTTGCCGTGAAGCCAGTGGCGGAGCCAGGCCTGAAGCTGAGGGTGGGCCGGAATGCTGTTGGGCCGGAGAAGCTGGGCCGGGAAAGGAAAAATCGAAAAAAGAAAAAGAAAAACGACACTGTAGCTACAGCTACAGTGCTAGAAAGCAACGCTGGGCTGAAATTGGGGGTGGGCCGAGGCCCACCCTCCCCCTGGCTGGCTCCGCCCCTGCGTGAAGCGCCGCGCATCGCCGACACCCCAAAGCTGACGGCAACGGCCATGGCCCTAGCCTGATGCCGCTGCGACACCGTGCGGGTTGCCGGCTTAATTCACCTCCAAATCCGACCCTGAAGACTGAAGAGCTGGAAATGCTGCCGAAGCCGAACACCCCTTGCTGGCGCATGCAGTCACCTGGAGCGACCGCGACGTTGCTGAGGCTGGCATGGTCGTCTCTTGAACTTTTGTCCACTTTAGTTGGATTGGTGCGATAGACTAGTGAAATTATTGGCTATATTTGGAGTAAATTCTAAACTTTAGACCACATTTTAAACTTGTGTTTAGTCCTCTAAACTTTAGACCACGGGGCCTTAGACTGATTAGATTGCAAAATTTGATGAAGGATTATTGCAAAGTGGATATGATCAATTGTTCTAGGCTGTATAGATAGCATATTGCTTCAGGGAAACAATCCAGAGCAGCATTGAAAAAAAAAATCCTTTGGCCCTATTTGTAAAAACAAGAATTGTTTGTATGTAGATATAGCGCAACTGCTTCATATTGCGGATATCAGATATGAAGTTGAAGCGCCCCGGTTATCCCAGGAGCTAAAACACTTTATTATACCAGTCCCTGGATCAGTCGCTGGTACAATCAAGTCTTACAACAGGTGATATTACAAGTCGCGACCTGGCTAGGGTCGATCGATAAGCAACAAGAATATCAAAAGATAACAAACAACAAGTACAAACCAGACCCCGATGATAACATCTAGGTCTTCAACCATAGCGGAAGCAACTAAGCGGTAGACTAATGCCACAGGCAGCTCGGGTGCGGACGAGACCAAGCTTAATCGTCTTCCTCACCGTCGGCGTCGACGAAGTCTGGATCTTCCTCTGTAATCAGCAAGCAAGAATGAGTACAAAAGTACTCAGCAAGTCGCAACCCTTACCCTACCATCAATGGATAAATGTATGCAATTGGCAGTAGCAAGGTAAAGGCCATCAGGTTTAACATTGCAATAAAGCAAGTTTTACACATGCAGGGGTTCAGTTTAAAGCAGTTTTAGCAAAAGCATCAAATTAAGATATTAAGGGGTTGGTCAAGTTTTACGTTGCCGGACACCCCGTCCACGACAACCTTCGGCGGAAGGCCGGACCTATTCTCAAACAACTCACTCATCAAGGAGATAAGCACCCACCCCATGCTAGTTCTTGGAGCGAACCAAAGCCATGTCCGTGACCGTGGACTCGGCTATTCGAATAGATTTAACACTCTGCAGAGGTTGTACGCTGTACCCACAATCTGAGTGCATCACAAGCCACCCGCGACGTGGGTGTGAAGACTCACAAAGCCATTACCATCACAGCATCGTCCCGACTAATCGCCATGGGAGTTGTCCAGGGGTCTAGCCTCTGATCTAGGCCTCGACGGGTCGCACACGTCTGCAGCACGTCCACCTGCTCCATGGGCTCCCATTGCATCTCCAGCCTCCAGGCGATTAACAGACTAGCTGGGGGGTTTAGACTAAGCCGTGCCGCATACACGGTAGTGTGGTCGTACTGAATAAACGGCTAGGTAGGATGTCACAAGCAACTCGGTCCTTATACGAGCCAAGGCAATCATCTCCACATATATGAACCCACCACAGAGGCGGCATTCATCTCCCATATCACTTGTCATAAGCACACCACAGAGGCGACGCTTAATCTTCCATAAATATCATCCGGATCACCTCAGCTCTAACCCAAGTTCATTCATTCATCTTTCTTTAGTTATCACCCAACCTTACTACTACCACACAACACCAATCACGGTTTTCACATTTTCAAAAGCTAAGTATAAGTAGAGCACTTAGTGATACACAGTCCTAAGCATTTCTATAACAAGGAAATCATCCATGCGTGGATAATATTCATACATGGATATCCTAGGTTTAACAGGGAATAATATAGGACAGGTAATATAAGGCTCAGTGGTCTTGGTCATACTACACAAAGGTTTTGCAAATATCAGGACAATCATTTCATGCAATAAAATGGCTGCTACGGGTTGTGTTTATAAAACATAGGAGCAGTATGATCAAAGGGAAAAACGGATTGTGACTTGCCTTCGTTGACGTCCTCGGGAAGCTCCTGCTCGAAGTCTTCGGCTCCTGGTTCCTGCTTCTCCTCCTCCGCGTACTCGTACTCGTACACTCCGTTAGCTACGGTACACGAAACCGGCACACAAGCAAACAAGCAAACAAACACAAATAAATACAAACGAAATAGAAGATGAGATCTATAAAAGATGAAAGTGGTAGGAATGGATAGAGCTCGATTTTAGATGAATTTAGGAGGAAGAATCAGGTGGATCGGAGTTCGGACGGCGGAGATATAAGTTTTACAGCGAGGACTAATGGTTTATTCCGAAAATGAATTCGGGGAAAAGAATAACGGGTCATGTTGCGTGGACTGGTTGCTGCTGCGTTTGGTTGGAGGGGAGGGAGAGGATGTGATGAGCAAGCTTGGAATGTGTCTAGGAGCACGGGCAAGTTTCTTTAGGTGGCTCGACCATGGCGATATGGCTCCGGAGGGAAAGATCGATGGAAGGCGTATTGTTGGTGGTGATGAAACAGAGAGGAAAAAGAAGCGGAGCTCACCTGCAGCTGGGCTGGGCAGCGCGCTGGTGAGGGAGCTCGCGGGGAGGGCTATTTATAGCCGGGGACAAGCTTGAGTAGGGAGAGAGAAGAGCATCACCGTGGATGGCATGACAGCGACATCGAGGTGACGGCGACGTGACAGGAGCAGTAGCGGTGCATGCAGGGCAGCATGCGCGTGCGGAGAACGGTAGTCGAAGCGTGTAGCTTTGGGGTGATGTGACTGGGGCAGCAGTGGGAAAGTGGCCAGCTGGTATGCGTGCGGGAAAATGGTAGATGAAACGCGCAGCTTTGGCGGTGATGTGATTGTGACAGAGTAAAGAGACGACTTGATACGACGGGACAGCTCAAGAATAGTGTCATCACGTGGTTCGGGATGACATGACATGACGCGATGGCATCGCTATGCGCAGGTCGCAGCTGCTGCTGCTGCTGTTTGTGAATGCGGAGCGAGGCATGGGCAGGGGCAGCATGCGAGGCGTGCGGCTTTGGAGCGATGGACGCGAGCACATTTGGCCAATAGTGGATGCGCAGGGGCCGTGGGACATGGCATGCATGCGGAGGCGACGGGCTGCAGCGGCAGCGCTGTGCGCGGTGGCCCCGGTGGCAGGGCATGGCGCTTGCGTGCAACTTTAGATGAGAGGACATGTGTGCAGAGAGAGGAGAGGGGCCGTGGCGGTGCGTCGCTGCGTGGTATGCGCAAATAGTGGCGACGGGATGGCGGGGCCGATGGTGTGGCGTATGGTTTTGGTTTGACGAGACGACTCGACGCGACGAGACGACTCAGAGATGGAGTTGGCGTATGGATTTGGGCTGATGAGACAATGACGAGACGCGACGAAGATAACACAAGCATAGTGTATAGTGTCGTCACGTGGTTTGAGATGACGAGACGACTCAAGCATAGTGCATAGTGTCGTCAGGTCATTCGAGATAATTAATGTGACGAGATGACTCGTGCGGGGCCGAGTGATGTGACAGATTATGCGAAGGAGTAAACGACGGTAACTGGGTAGGTGAAGGTAAAAACGCGCTGGACGGCAATTTAGCGCGCGAGAATGGAGAAGGGAAAGAAATAGACCAGACCGGAAAATCTAGTTGGTGTGGTCCAGAACAAGAGAGGGATTTTTGAAAAGTTTTGAAAATTTCCGATTTAAGTTTCGATTTTTATTTAAAATTTTCAGGGTCGATTTTCAGGGCGTTACAAACCTACCCCCCTTAAAGGAATCTCGTCCTCGAGATTCAGGCTCACCTTCAAAAAGATGGGGATACTCCTTCCTCAGAGCATCTTCTCGCTCCCAAGTGGCTTCTGCCTCTGTGTGCCGACTCCACTGGACACGGTACAGACGAACTGTTGATCCTCTGGTCTGACGGGTTGTTACATCCAAAATCTTAATCGGCACTTCCCGATAACGGAGGTCATCTTGCAAGTCCAAGGTCTCTACAGAGACATGCTCTTCAGGGATCCTCAAGCACTTCTTGAGCTGAGACACATGGAAAACATTGTGCACATCTGCCAACTCTGGTGGTAGCTCAATCCTGTATGCCACTGTACCGATCTTCTTTAACACTCGGTAAGGTCCGATGTAGCGTGGTGCTAACTTGCCACGGACTTGGAAACGACGCGTACCTCTAATTGGGGAAACTTTAAGGTACACATAGTCTCCAACTTGGAAACTTAAATCCCTTCTTCTCTTGTCTGAATAACTCTTCTGACGAGACTGTGCTTCCTTCAGCTTTTCTCTAATTTCAGCAACTTTTTCTTCTGCCTCTTTAACAATGGAGGGTCCTGTAAGGGAACGCTCTCCAACTTCTGACCACATCAGAGGTGTTCTGCATTTTCTTCCATACAACACTTCAAAAGGTGACATTTTGAGGCTAGCTTGGTAACTGTTGTTGTATGAGAACTCAGCATAAGCTAGACTCTTCTCCCAGTCTTTGCCATAGGTCAGTGCACAAGCTCTCAACATATCTTCAAGGATTTGGTTGATCCTTTCTGTCTGACCATCTGTCTGAGGGTGATAAGCAGTGCTGAAATCTAACTTAGTTCCCAGAGCAGTGTGTAAGCTTTTCCAAAACCTAGAGGTAAATTGGGTACCTCTATCAGAGACAATTCTGCTCGGTACTCCATGTAGCTTCACTATGTTGTCAACGTACAACTGGGCTAACTTGTCTCCTCTATAGTTGGTTCGTACAGGAATAAAGTGAGCGACCTTGGTGAGTCGGTCCACTATTACCCATACAGAGTTATATCCTTTCTTTGTTTTAGGAAAACCAACTATAAAATCCATGCTGACTTCATCCCATTTCCACACGGGGATTGGTAAGGGCTGGAGTAGTCCTGCAGGCTTCTGGTATTCTGCCTTGACTCTCTGACAGACATCACATTCTGCAATAAACTTGGCTATATCTGCCTTCATTCCATTCCACCAGTACTTTTCCTTTAAATCAAGATACATCTTAGTAGATCCTAGGTGGATGGAATAAGCTGAGTTGTGGGCTTCATCCATGATTATCTCTCGGAACTTTCCTTCTTGTGGTACACAGATTCTGTCTTTATACCACAGAGTTCCTTTATCATCTACTCTGAAGTTTGGGGCTTTGTTTTCTCCGGTGTGGTTACGGATCTTCATTAACTCTTGATCCTTGAGCTGGGCTTGTCTGATCTGTTCATCCAGTGTTGGTTGCACACTTAGATTATTCACACAAGCTCGAGGCACTATCTCCAGATTAAGCTTCTTTCACAAGACTGGGTCCATTCAAACTTCTTGTCTTTCCTGAGAAGTTCTGTCATGGGTCTTGCTATCTTAGAAAATCCTTCAATGAATCGGCGGTAATAACCCGCTAATCCAAGGAAGCTTCTGATCTCTGACACATTTGTCGGCTGAGGCCAATGGGTAACTGCTTCAACCTTCTCAGGGTCTACAGCAACTCCTTCTGCTGTCAGAATGTGGTCAAGGAAGGCAACTTTCTCAAGCCAAAATTCACATTTACTGAACGTGGCGTACAACTTGTGGGCTCTGAGCTTTTCCAAAATTACTCTCAGATGTTGCTCGTGCTCTTCGGCACTCTTTGAATAGATCAGTATGTCGTCAATGAAGACAACGACAAACTTATCTAAAAACACCTTGTTCATGAGGTTCATGAAGTATGCCGGTGCATTGGTTAATCCAAAGGACATAACTGTGAACTCATACTGACCATATCTGGATACAAAGGCTATCTTTGGGATATCTGCTTCTCTGATCTTCAGTTGATAGTACCCAGACCTCAAGTCAATCTTGGAGAAGTACTTAGCTCCTTTTAACTGATCAAACAGGTCATCAATCCTGGGCAGAGGATACTTGTTCTTGATAGTCACTTCATTTAAGGATCTGTAGTCTACACACATCCTCATACTTTCATCCTTCTTCTTGACAAACAAAACTGGTGCTCCCCAAGGGGAAGAGCATAAGATGAGAGAAGAACCTAAGATCTTCTTCATGTTATCATTTAATTCTCTTTGTTATTATATTTTTCTTTTTATAAAAAGGACGCAAGGCACAAGGGCCTCGCTGGCACACACAACAAGCAATTCACACAAACAAACAGCACTCACAGGTTCAAAACAACAGGGGTACAACACTAGCGAAGAGCTACTAGCGGTTACACTGCGACTACAAGGGACAAACTAAGACTTCGGGGGTACAGTCTTCCACAGACACTTCCTTGAACTTGGACCGGTAGCTTCATCCCATGATGATTGGATCTTCATCTCGGTAGACACTCAGGGGTCCTGGGCATCCATGAGGTTGGAGGCATCTTCCAGGCCTCTAACTGGGGAATCTTCACCCAAAGCAGTGGGGAGGCGATCTTCATTCTCCTTTGGAAAAGGTTGGGTCAAAGGGAGGGGCTCTTCTTCTTCTTCGACTTCTTCTTCTTTACCGTCTGCTTGAGAGGGCGGTGGTGCAGGAAGATCTTCTGCGTACTTCCTCTTGATGTTGCTTCCCGCAGAGCAGATAGGAGTCCCATCCAAAACGGAACGTTCTCCTACTCCGGGGATATGGAGAGTCCTGCAGTGGGCACGCCCAGTGAGATAGGCAGTGCCAACTAGCTTGTTGTAGCGGTCTTCTGCGGACTTCAAGGCTTCTGAGGCAGCAACAACACGGCTTTCTGCTTCTGCTTCACGAGCTTTGGCTTCAGCGAGCTGAACACGTAGGGTCCTAACTCGTGTCTCAGCTTCTTCGGCTCGAGTGATGCACCTTCGCAGTCTGGCTGCGGTTCCGTCATACAGCTCATCCAAGGCGAGCAGATAACGGGTCATGGCAACCACAGTGGGATCTCTTTCAGCCATTCTCAGGCCTTCAATTGTCCTCATCCTTGCAAGCCAAGTGGGGCGGTTTCTCTCTAGGGGAGGGAAAAACCTCATTGGCGAGCGACCGATAGGCCTCTCATACATCTGGCACAAGTACCGAAGGGCCTTGCGTGCCACAGCTTGGTAGGTGTCTGGGAATCGTGACCCAGTGGTAGTCACGTTCCAGAGCTTCATCTCGGGGTGGTCATTACTGGCTCCAATGTGAATGGTGACTTCACAGCGCTCAGTGCCAAACTCTTCATACTCTCTTCCGACATACTCGGCAGGCTCCATGATGCCAAGTCTGACCATAGCATCACGTAGCACCTTTGGAAAGCCAGGGGTCTCCAAGCAGTAGTCGGTCACCCATCCATCTTCTTCCATCTGTAGAGGAGGGATTAAATAAGAGTTTTGCAAAAGAGGGGGAAAGAGCTAAGGAGTTTTCCAAAATAGTTTTTGCAAATAATTTTAGCGTCCAAGCCTAGGGTCACGTCCTACAGCCAAGCACGGCTCTGATACCACCTGAAGCGCCCCGGTTATCCCAGGAGCTAAAACACTTTATTATACCAGTCCCTGGATCAGTCGCTGGTACAATCAAGTCTTACAACAGGTGATATTACAAGTCGCGACCTGGCTAGGGTCGATCGATAAGCAACAAGAATATCAAAAGATAACAAACAACAAGTACAAACCAGACCCCGATGATAACATCTAGGTCTTCAACCATAGCGGAAGCAACTAAGCGGTAGACTAATGCCACAGGCAGCTCGGGTGCGGACGAGACCAAGCTTAATCGTCTTCCTCACCGTCGGCGTCGACGAAGTCTGGATCTTCCTCTGTAATCAGCAAGCAAGAATGAGTACAAAAGTACTCAGCAAGTCGCAACCCTTACCCTACCATCAATGGATAAATGTATGCAATTGGCAGTAGCAAGGTAAAGGCCATCAGGTTTAACATTGCAATAAAGCAAGTTTTACACATGCAGGGGTTCAGTTTAAAGCAGTTTTAGCAAAAGCATCAAATTAAGATATTAAGGGGTTGGTCAAGTTTTACGTTGCCGGACACCCCGTCCACGACAACCTTCGGCGGAAGGCCGGACCTATTCTCAAAACAACTCACTCATCAAGGAGATAAGCACCCACCCCATGCTAGTTCTTGGAGCGAACCAAAGCCATGTCCGTGACCGTGGACTCGGCTATTCGAATAGATTTTAACACTCTGCAGAGGTTGTACGCTGTACCCACAATCTGAGTGCATCACAAGCCACCCGCGACGTGGGTGTGAAGACTCACAAAGCCATTACCCATCACAGCATCGTCCCGACTAATCGCCATGGGAGTTGTCCAGGGGTCTAGCCTCTGATCTAGGCCTCGACCGGGTCGCACACGTCTGCAGCACGTCCACCTGCTCCATGGGCTCCCATTGCATCTCCAGCCTCCAGGCGATTAACAGACTAGCTGGCGGGGTTTAGACTAAGCCGTGCCGCATACACGGTAGTGTGGTCGTACTGAATAAACGGCTAGATAGGATGTCACAAGCAACTCGGTCCTTATACGAGCCAAGGCAATCATCTCCACATATATGAACCCACCACAGAGGCGGCATTCATCTCCCATATCACTTGTCATAAGCATACCACAGAGGCGACGCTTAATCTTCCATAAATATCATCCGGATCACCTCAGCTCTAACCCAAGTTCATTCATTCATCTTTCTTTAGTTATCACCCAACCTTACTACTACCACACAACACCAATCACGGTTTTCACATTTTCAAAAGCTAAGTATAAGTAGAGCACTTAGTGATACACAGTCCTAAGCATTTCTATAACAAGGAAATCATCCATGCGTGGATAATATTCATACATGGATATCCTAGGTTTAACAGGGAATAATATAGGACAGGTAATATAAGGCTCAGTGGTCTTGGTCATACTACACAAAGGTTTTGCAAATATCAGGACAATCATTTCATGCAATAAAATGGCTGCTACGGGTTGTGTTTATAAAACATAGGAGCAGTATGATCAAAGGGAAAACGGATTGTGACTTGCCTTCGTTGACGTCCTCGGGAAGCTCCTGCTCGAATTCTTCGGCTCCTGGTTCCTGCTTCTCCTCCTCCGCGTACTCGTACTCGTACACTCCGTTAGCTACGGTACACGAAACCGGCACACAAGCAAACAAGCAAACAAACACAAATAAATACAAACGAAATAGAAGATGAGATCTATAAAAGATGAAAGTGGTAGGAATGGATAGAGCTCGATTTTAGATGAATTTAGGAGGAAGAACGAGGTCAATCGGAGCTTGGATGGTGGAGATATCGATTTTACAGCGAGGACTAATGGTTTATTCCGAAAATGAATTCGGGGAAAAGAATAACGGGTCATGTTGCGTGGACTGGTTGCTGCTGCGTTTGGTTGGAGGGGAGGGAGAGGATGTGATGAGCAAGCTTGGAATGTGTCTAGGAGCACGGGCAAGTTTCTTTAGGTGGCTCGACCATGGCGATATGGCTCCGGAGGGTAAGATCGATGGAAGGCGTATTGTTGGTGGTGAAACAGAGAGGAAAAAGAAGCGGAGCTCACCTGCAGCTGGGCTGGGCAGCGCGCTGGTGAGGGAGCTCGCGGGGAGGGCTATTTATAGCCGGGGACAAGCTTGAGTAGGGAGAGAGAAGAGCATCACCGTGGATGGCATGACAGCGACATCGAGGTGACGGCGACGTGACAGGAGCAGTAGCGGTGCATGCAGGGCAGCATGCGCGTGCGGAGAACGGTAGTCGAAGCGTGTAGCTTTGGGGTGATGTGACTGGGGCAGCAGTGGGAAAGTGGCCAGCTGGTATGCGTGCGGGAAAATGGTAGATGAAACGCGCAGCTTTGGCGGTGATGTGATTGTGACAGAGTAAAGAGACGACTTGATACGACGGGACAGCTCAAGAATAGTGTCATCACGTGGTTCGGGATGACATGACATGACGCGATGGCATCGCTATGCGCAGGTCGCAGCTGCTGCTGCTGCTGTTTGTGAATGCGGAGCGAGGCATGGGCAGGGGCAGCATGCGAGGCGTGCGGCTTTGGAGCGATGGGACGCGAGCACATTTGGCCAATAGTGGATGCGCAGGGGCCGTGGGACATGGCATGCATGCGGAGGCGACGGGCTGCAGCGGCAGCGCTGTGCGCGGTGGCCCCGGTGGCAGGGCATGGCGCTTGCGTGCAACTTTAGATGAGAGGACATGTGTGCAGAGAGAGGAGAGGGGCCGTGGCGGTGCGTCGCTGCGTGGTATGCGCAAATAGTGGCGACGGGATGGCGGGGCCGATGGTGTGGCGTATGGTTTTGGTTTGACGAGACGACTCGACGCGACGAGACGACTCAGAGATGGAGTTGGCGTATGGATTTGGGCTGATGAGACAATGACGAGACGCGACGAGATAACACAAGCATAGTGTATAGTGTCGTCACGTGGTTTGAGATGACGAGACGACTCAAGCATAGTGCATAGTGTCGTCAGGTCATTCGAGATAATTAATGTGACGAGATGACTCGTGCGGGGCCGAGTGATGTGACAGATTATGCGAAGGAGTAAACGACGGTAACTGGGTAGGTGAAGGTAAAAACGCGCTGGACGGCAATTTAGCGCGCGAGAATGGAGAAGGGAAAGAAATAGACCAGACCGGAAAATCTAGTTGGTGTGGTCCAGAACAAGAGAGGGATTTTTGAAAAGTTTTGAAAATTTCCGATTTAAGTTTCGATTTTTATTTAAAATTTTCAGGGTCGATTTTCAGGGCGTTACAGAAGTAAATATCAAGACGTCTAGTACAAGAACCCTCAGGTTTGAGAAGCTGTGTATGCAATGATTCGTAAGTGGTTCCACTTAGGCCCCGTTTGGTAAACGAGGCTTCGGCTTGGGCTTATGCATAAATAGTGCATAAGCCGGTTGCATAGTATCTTCTACTTCCACTCTAGGGGGTTTTCGCTATCTCTATATTAACAACATAGTCTAAGGCATCGCTTTGACTAATGTCCACACCAATACTATTAGTTGATTAATCTTTTTAGTTAGTTCTTTAGCACTGATCAGACATTGGAGTCCCATGTTGAGTGCAAATTTTATAAGCATGGGGCATTTGCCCCCTTCTAGCTTGACTTTTATTATTACAATCAGTTAGATGGTTAAACTGGTCAAAAAAGATCAAACGGTTATAAGCCTATGAAAATCGTATAACTTGAGAGCTCCCGCTTCCATGCCTCAGTTGAGTCATTAGGTGAAAAAGCAATGGCACTCATGGCAGTGCATGATCAAGGTTAAATACTTTGAGCTCTTGTCTAATTTATATATAGCTATGGAAGAAGATCTCGAATTGATCACAAAAACAGGGCTGATGAAACGCTTCAAATAGCATTGATCTTTCTTTGAGCCTATATATAAATTTGTACGCACACCCGGGCATATACAAGCGTTGTGTGCTGGGCTAAACTGTTGGCTTAGGGCCTGTTTGGACGATGCCACAAAGCATCGCGCCGCAGCTGCGGCCACGCCGCAAGTGCGGTGGACGAAACGTCCGCCACACTCTTGGCGAGCTTTGGCGTCGAATTTGTACTAGCTGGCTTCAGTGGACTTGCGGCGTGACTAAGATGCGGCGAGATGCGTTTGGCTGGCGCCGGTGCCGTGACTCTGGCATAGGCGAGTTGTGGCGCCGTGTGGCTATGATCCAAACGCGCCCTTACACTGTGAGCTGCTGTCCGTGACAATACACGTGCCTCATCCGTTGTGCACGATGAATGTATGTGGACGCAAGTATAGCATAGTTCTTTGAGCCGATGTTAGTTCATTAGAGAAGATGAAAATATGAATTAGTTTGAATACATGTGAAAGGAATTTATCATTGGGAACAGAGAAGGAAAGATTATAATTAGCTAATTGAAAATATAGTTTGAATAAGTCAGCTCTAACGGTCGATAATTAGTTTTTTTGCAATATTTGATTGACATTAGCATAGTTAATTACATAATCAGAAATTATTGACGTGAATAAATATTTGCATCCACATGCATATTTTAATTTGTTGACTCTTTATACATTATTATTTAATGTTGATATTTTGTTATCTTTATTCACTAAATAACCTTGAATATGTTGTCTGGATAAATCTTTATATGTGCGTATTAAAAGTTTTATTAATAGTTGTCTGAAGATTTACTATTACCTATAAACTCGAAAAGACTTTTGCATATGAATCCAATTATATCAATATTCCAATATATTTTTACATTAAAATAGATTGATCAAACTCGAACTTATAGACAAATAAAACATAAAACATGTTTGTTTGCGTTACTAAAGCAACAATAACGATCATGGAGATATCAACTTTCTGAGAATCCATAAGACCATCCACATCATAGCGTGGAGGGGCATGTGTCCCACTAGGTCCCCGATTGTGTTTTGATTGGATATTTCTCTTAAATGTTTTTATGAATAGTTGTAGTGTTATGAATAATTATTATTATTTATAAACTCAGACTAACTTTTGAATATATGTCCAATGATCTCAGTATCTCAATTTATTTTTGTTACATTAGAAATGTCCAGTATTGATCAAACTCAAATTTAGACAACCAAAACTTACTTAGATATTTTAAATGGTCAAATATTTCGGTACATATTGTTGTTTTCTTCCATCTTGGTCCAATCTTATCTTATATTTACTAATTGAAGGCTCATTTTGAGACATCCATGTTAATTGTAGGAAAATCCTAAAAAGTACCACAAAAACGACAAAAATCCGGCCATTGATAATGTATTGATGTATTGAACTTTTTTCTTCTCTTAATACAAAGATGTGCAGCTCTCTTGTGTATTCCAGAAAAAAAAATTTGTATGCGGCTTGGAGATGTACATGTGTGAGGATTATGGTAATTTATTCGTAATTAAAAGGGACTCAACAAAATAAAGATCTCTGCATGCACATGCATGCATGGCGTGGAGTATTTTCTGCTTGACTAATCCAAAAAAAAAAACATAGAAGTAGAAAGAAAAACTGCCATGCTAAATTGGCCTGGATATCCTTTCTGGGATAAATTCTACCATGAAGAAGCATGGCGTAGACTATTTAGATCCAAAATAAATACTACCATGAAAGCATTGCCATGATGTACGGTTGTTAAAAGGAATCCGAATGAGCTAACACCAAGCATGCACGTGTATGGCAAAATTTCCCTTTTGTTTTTTGAAGGCAAAACTACAGGCATCGCCATTGTATAACATTTCAATTGGACTTTATTTGAAGATCATGGGACTTAACTTGAAAAGGAACCATCTAACAAGCTCTCAGCTTTGGAGGTAGGTTGTTTGATTTTTATCTGATCAATCATAGTCGTTTTTAATCGGAAGCACTTTGTGAAAATTAGTAATATGTTTCTAGAATATAGTAAATATAAGTTACATCAATAGTAATGCTCTTCATGAATCAGCGCCATTGCAACAAAGTGAGCTATTTGGGGTTAATGTTAAAGTTTATGATCAAGCTAGGCTTAATGGGAAGATCATGGAATAGCCTAACATGCGGAGTGTGACGGCTTCATAGTTGTGTTAAGGCGTTAACACAACTTCATGGGAGGCAAAAAAGAGACCAAAAAAGAAGAGTTATACATTGGGTCATCAAAAAAGAAAGTACTAGACTGTGAATCTGACGGATGTTGTTAATGAATTTAAAATATTTCGATAGCCATCTGATGTCCAGATTTCATCTAAAATAATTATAGTCCAACACATACTCATAATTAACAATATAACTGAGGTTCCTCGCAAAAAAAAAACAATGTAACTGAGCTGTGATATAAAATTTTATAGTTTAAAATACATCTTAATAAGGAAAATAGTTTAATATTCAGGTTAATCAACCATTATTCTTTGTTGAAGTAATTTCAATGAAATTTTGTCAAATTATGTGTCACCTAAATTCACACCAACGTAGGCTAGTTTAGGGAAGTCAGTATCTCGTCTGTGCAGCCTAGAGAAGTTGACCACTCAGTGCGAAAAATTCTTGATGATGTCTCTGTCCACTTCGACGATTAGTCTGTGCTTTCATGTTGTCATCTTTATAACTTGGACACACTGTGCTTGCAGAAGTGCATTACCATTACAGAGCTTCCTGTATTCATGGGAAACCTCGTCAACTTAAGACAAATTTCAGGAATCAAGAAGTTCAATCATTATTCTTTCCGATATCAGACAAATAACAATAATGCCAGCTGATAAAGGTAATATTTCCTGCCCTGTAGGAGATAGAGTTTGATAATTTGTCTGATCTACAGGGTTGGTGTGGACTGCAGGATTCAGATTGCCCCAAGCTGCGGAGCGTGACCATAAGAAACTGCTGTGAACTTAGAAGGATCCCTTATTTCGGTTCTGTCAGAAAGCTAATAATAAGCAATTTAGCGCTCATAAATCTCGAGCTTTCTGTGCATAATGTACCCTCTCAGTTGCATACTCTTGATATCAGAGATTGTCAAAACCTGAATTCCTTGATGAGGCTGGCTAAGAACTCTTTACTCTCTCGGGAGCTTATATATTGCCTCCTGAAGTCACTATCTTTCGTAAAGAGAAGCTGCCATATAAGCCACAACATGTCTTCATTGATAATTACCCGACTGATGGAGTGGTGCTTCACACAAAAGCTTAACTATCAGGTTAGAACTGGATTTCCAGGTAGATCTGTAAGGTTTCCTTGATGATAGTCTGTATTTTTCTAAACTTTTTATTCTACCATGATCCTAAAAGTAATTTGGGAGTATACACGCATTAGTACCGGTCTTCCTGATAAATGTTTTTAAGTTTTTTTTTCTTTGTCTTTTCGTCATCTTTGTGTGACAGTACCCCTTTCTGTCTTCTTATTATTCTGGAGAAAATGCTGAACATCAGATATTTTTGACAATCACACCCTGTTGTCTCTTATCGTTCACTTGGTCCCTGAATGATTGGTTATCATCTGATCTGCGGCTCCTAAGGTTCTGTTCTGAGAGTTATGGTGGATTTTCATTCTTCCATAGAGGTCTATCCACAATTCACAGGCTGGAGAATGGAGATCAGGGAATGCCCAAAGCTTGTAGCACTCATGGGTATCGAAGAGCTGAACTTCCTCCGCAGTTTAGTTATAACAAACTGCCCTTTACTTTATTTATTACCCCAGATGAAGTTTCCGCCGCAATTGTCATCTTTAACAGTTCGTGGATGCAATAATCTTCTATCTTTGCACTTGAACGTATCAGATCCCTCAACGCTCACTGAACTTGAGGTATATGATTGCCAAGGACTAATGTACATTAAAGGTTTGAGGGGTCTAGGCAACATTGAAAGTTTAATACTACTTCATTGCCCTCTACTGGAATTGTCGCTGGACAATCCTGAATTGGTCGCTGTTTTCCTGTCCAAAATTGAAGAAATGGTGTGAAATCCAGAGTATTGAGTGCCAAAACCATTTTAATGTATCATCGCAATTACACACGTGTTCCTTCCTTTCCTTCTATTGTCAGCTGATGTGCTGTTCATAAAAACCAGGAAAATGTGCCCATTTGAGCGCATGAAGCTGTTGCAGAAAGTGCTAGAAATTTTTGTTTGTTATGGATGATGGATCCCATCATGAAACATTTTGAAAGTGCGCATAAGCTGCTTGCGGGTATGTTCACAAATGGGTGATTATCGGCCCTACTTCTGAACCTTGGTATGGGCAGCAGCTTAAGCTAGGGAAATGAGATAGTTTCCAAACTTTGAAATTAATATATGCACAGGGAGTACCGTACACAAATGTTACACTCACGGCAATCCAGTTTTGGTTTTTGAAATCACTTACAAATTTTAACTTGACCCAACATGCGCATACTTTTGTACATGGTCCGTAATTCTTAAGCAGAAGATCCTTAATGTCTGTAATTCTTAAGCAGAAGATACTTAATGTTGCGGCGCAAGATGCCTCTGAGCATCAGCTACTATAACCACTCCCTCCGTTTTGATTGACAACATCAACAACAAAAAAGAATAGAGGGAGTACAGTAGTCAAATTAAGATTAAAAAGACTATTTTCTCAGGAAATAAACATTCAAGTTTTAGATATATGAAGCCTGGAAAATGTATCTTTCACTCATGGCAACCCAGTTCTGTTTTATGAAATCACCCAACACGTTCACCGGTCAAATGCATTTGACACTTTCAGAACGGTAATCACAAGAAAGCCAAGCTGATGTTTTTCATGTTTACGCGCCACCTAACATACCATGCACACACTTTTTAATCATTTACCTCTGAGCTTTCAACACGGCGCAATTCCACCACACCACACGTATAACAAACTTACAAACCCATTACAAACAAGAAACGATCTGCAAACAAGCAGGGTTGCAGAAGCGCAGAGACTTCTCTTACCAGCATTCTTGTCAACGGTCAAGGAAGAGTAGCGACCTGGGAGGCCTTGCAGTGCTCCACGATGGCCTTAGACTTGGAGTACAGTGACGTGAGCTGCCCTTCCCTGTGCGAGAACGCCCGAGAGATGACCCTGATGTCCTGCCTAAGCTCCTCCATCTTCTGTTTCTCCGCGCCCAGCTCCCCAACCAGCTCCTGCTTCTCTTCAGAGAGACGGTCAGCCTCCTGTCTGCACCTGGAGAGCTCCTTCTCGAGCTCTCCACATCTTGCCCTCGATTCCACCAGCTGCTCCTGCTTTTCGGCAATGAGACGGTCGGCCTCCTGCCTGGACTTGGAGAGCTGCTGTTGCAAGGACGAGTTTTCTTCTCGGAGCAGGTCATGTTCCTTTTCAAATGTTGTGCATCTCTCTTGTAAATCCTCAATCTGCTGCTGATATGAGGTGCAGTCCTTTTCCAACCTCTGGCATCTTGCCTCGGTAGGCTCCTCCAGCGGCCCAGCCTAGAGGCAAAATATAGGAATTTGTTGAGCGAAATTAGAAAGTTCTTTCTAACTGGCAACGTATTTCTTGTAAACAGAAGCCACATTTTAACTGAAAACTAAAGATAAGCCTGGCAATGTAACATACTGGTGCTGTATCTTGAAGAACGGATTCCTCGCGTTTCAGACCGGGTGTCATCTCAAGCATGTCAAGATCAGTAACGCAGCCTTTGTTCAGACGCGCCCATAGATCTTCATCAGCGACGTTATCCAAAGTTTCAGGTACTGGGCTGAATTCAACATCATTTGAGTACCGTAAGCGACAGGCAACAAAGCCATCTGGTGCGTACTTTGAATCTGGAGTTTTTAATGCATCAAGCTGCAACAGGCAAGCAGACAGTTTCGTTATCATCTGGGACTTGAATCACAAGCAGAAAAAAAGAGTGTATTTTGTTAGCGATGGACATGGACCATAAACAAAATATGCGGTGTGAAATTATTTTAAACTTTCCATACTAGCACCAACGTCTGAAATGAGATTGTACAATTTAAGTGATGATTTGTTACCATGCCCCTTGTTCATCTTACCTGAGTTGCCTCAGTAAACTGGTCAGCTGATACGCTGGTACTATCAAGGTCCTCCAACTTCTTCTGTTGCTCAGCCAAACGGTATTCCAGAATCTCCCGTACTTTTCTTTCCTCCTCAAGTTCCATTGCCAGCCGATCACGCTCAAGTTCAGACTACAAGAAACAAAAGCAGGTAGTCAGAGAAATAGTTTATTTCAGAATTCAAAGACGTTAAACGAGTAATTTTTATTGATTTGATGGAAAGTGTGGGGGAGTTTCCCATAGTTCGTTTTGATTGAATACAGTGAGGAGCTCAGATTTTTACAAAGTATTTGTATATTGCAGCCCAACATTTAGAAGACTCGGAATTAAATGAGAAACACAGGTTCTATAGTAATCACTAACGTACACACCTTGTGCATGTCATTCCGTAGCTTCAGAACAACCTGCTCCAAGCCTTCAGAATGGGAACCCTGAAACTCATAAAAAATACTTCAGGACTCGAATAAGATTGTCATACTTTTATGCAAATCAGTGTCAAATAACAAGAATTACCTGCAGCTTTTTACGGAGCTCTTCTATTTCCAATTTTTGCCTCTTCAGCAGAGCAGCATCTGTTAGAATCTACAATAGCAGCAAGAGGAAACAATGTTAAGTTGTTTACTGCTTACTCCCTCCATTCTCCAAATGATGATGTTAGGACAAGTGATTTAGGGCCTATTTGTTTCTCACCCGGATTATATAATCCAGCTTATAAACTGAAACAAACAGGCCTAATATTATAGTCAGATTATAACAATTCACAAGCCATATTATCGTAATCTAATACGCCGCTCTTCCCAGTTTATAGATTATAACCTAGATTATATAATCTCAAACAGGGCCTTAGTTCAAAATTGCACTAGATTACTTGTCCTAACGTCATCAATTTGAGAATGGAAGGAGTATAAAGCATGGTAACAAATTAAACAAGCAAAAACTATTCTTATTGTGGTAAGATAGAGGCAGCACTATTTCAATTAGAACCAAAGAACTTACATGAGTAAATTCCAACAGGTCATATTTAAATTTCAAATTAAACAAAATAACGATAAATAAAAATTAGAGCACTAGATATTAAGACAACACATAATATGAGTTCACAGTTACTTGGATATAATCATATAAGATAATGTATAAGCATTTAATGAAGCTTTCAACCTTAAACACGTACCTCATTTACTTGAGCACAATTGCTGACACATTTCGCTCTACTTGCAAATTGAAGAGTTCCTCTAGTTTCCTCAATGTGTATCTGTAGGTTACATAGTTTTTTTTTTCAGAATATACAACAAGAACATATGAGTATGTATTGGAAGGTCTAGTGCTATACAGTTTACCTTGATGCAACAAATGTAAAAGGGTATAAAGACAAACCTCTTCAGGTGCAGCGGTGCAGATGATTGATGTCTTTGCATTGCCTCCAAGTGCAGGTTGCAGAATGCGAGTCAACTTACTATCACGATAGGGAATGTGCCCTCTGCATCAAAATAATTGTCATCTAAGTACCGCGGGATCACAGAAGTAAGGTGATGTCTTCTTTCCTGACATAAGGTAGTTGCCTTTTCATTCAGGCTACAATGATTCAATATTCTAAATAGGTGACAAAACTCTAAGAACTATACGGCAATAATGGAATCATTGAAGAAATAAACAAAGAAAGGAGTTTGATCTCAGTTCAGTAGTGCACACTGCACAGTATCATTCAGGTCTCTTTTCTTGCACAGTACAATGGATTAAACTCTAAATATTAAAAATAAAAAACCAACAACTTATGTTTGACAATGGATTTATTGGCTTTAATGTGCCAACTAAGTCATCCCAAAACTTGAGCTATTGATAGAAGGGAGACAAGAGCCTGATCGATCATCACAAGGTTATAGGATCAACGAAAATAAGATTGAACAATCTAGTTACAGAAAGTTATAGATTCAGGAGGTACAAGAGGAAGAAATCTATGCAATACTTCATAGATATACCTTTGCTTTCCATTCTCACTCAACTTGTTGATGACATTCCCAAGAATCATCAAACTCTTGTTGATATGCTTGCCCTCGTTCAAACGAACGCCTTCAGCCCCGGTCTTGATTATTCTTTCTGAACCAGCTAGGTCCACCAAATTCTAAATGCAGAACAAGAGGGTTAATCATATTACTTTGGCACATTTTCGTTTAATATACCTACATGAGTACAGAGTGAAGCACAAACCAAGACAGACACGCGAATAGCATCCCCGGAATCGGCCTGGTTCTTAGCACTACTTTCAATTACCTGAGAGCAATACAAAGGGAAAAAAATCTTAATTTTATTCTTTTTTTTCATTCAACTACACAGAATTGTCAAGAAATTCTGCAAGTATGGTACTATTTGGGGACAGGGAGTTCTATACCATCCTGAAAATAGTATGGGAACGACTGCTCCTCACATTCATGTTTGTCTCTCCAAAGTGCCTGTTTGCTGAAAGGGAGAGAAAATAGATACTTGGTTAAACATGATTCCAATTTGGAGAAAATAAAAGCAGATGGGCAGAAATGAACCTTCTCCAAGCTGGAGGAGCTCAAACACTTGCTCAGCGCTGTTCACAATCTCCTCCCTTAAACCAGCTACATACACTCCACGCTGTGGGAAAACAATTGTTCACTGTAACAAAACTTGTCCAGGAACCCAACGAAAAATCCTAAGTATCCGTGCAGTTACCTCCAAGCTCTCGTGGATCCGCAACTTCTGGCCATCAAGGGTCAAGAGATCGTTGATGTCCTCATTGTAGATCTCCATGTAGGACACCCTGATCAGGAACTCGCGGTCCTCAGTCTGCCCAATCACAGCATCAAACCAAATCACCAATTACTCGCGGCAAAAGTCATAATAGAACGAAACCAAATAGCAGCACACCGTCATGCTGCTCTGTGGGGGCTCTGTGGGGGATAATTGATTTTTTTTTTAGGGCTGTGAGGGATAATTGATTAATTAATTGACGAGTGAACTACCTGGCGCGCGGTGTCGAAGACTTCGCGGACGGCGCGCGGGATGATGCCAGGGTCGTCGTCGGAGCCGTTCATGGTGAACGTCTTGCCGCTGCTGGTCTGCCCGTAGGCGAAGGCGGTGCCGTTGAACCCGTCGACGGCGGAGCGGATGAGGGTCTGGACGAGGTCGGCGTAGACCCGCTCGTTGGTCGCCGCCCCGTCGAACACGTGGTCTGCAGAAACCAACCAAGCCAGACGCGGGTCAGGGAGAGATGGACGGCGGGAGGTGGTGGGATTGGAGGAGGAGGATGAGATTAGGGGAGGGGAGTGGGTAGCGAGGGATCGTACCGAAGGCGAAGGACGTTCCGGGGACGGGACCGGCGGCGCGGTGGAGGAGGGAGACGCGGGATCCGTCGTCGATGCGCCACTCGCGGTGGCCCCCGCCGGGCCAGGAGGAGGGGTCGGCGGCGGCCTGGCTGGGCGGCCGGAAGCGGACGGCGACGGAGATCTTCTCCATGGGGGGCGGCGGCGGCGGCGAGACGGACGGCGGATGCTTGGCTGCTGCTTGGGCGGAAGGAGGAGGTTTGAAATTGAGTCTCGGTGTGAGCGGGTGGGCGACGAGAAGAAAGTGGAGGAGCGTGTCGTTGCCGTGCGTGCAAAAGCAACTGGTGAGGCGCGTCAAATGGGCTGGGTTTACAGAATTAATGGGCCGTGTGGTCGCTCCATCCAAACGATCCAGCTAGGTTTTTTTATTTCTGACGACGGTTTGTCTCTACCAAAGTGTTTATTGATTCGCCTCAAAAAAATAAAGTGTTTATTGATTATTAAACAAAAGAACATGCAAAATCATCCAATATGCTCCCGCCAGTCACTTTGTTGACGCTTCAAATTGCTGCATATGGAAGGGCCTCACAAATAATAATGCTACTTATGGAAGTCAAAATTGTCGTCTTAGACATCAAATAAAAAGTTTAGGAGGGATTAGTAGAAAAGGCACAAAACATTCATCAAATTATGTGTAAATATTTGTCAAATGCCTTCGTGTGTAACGACAAAATAAAAATATGAATTAATGTGACATCCTCCCATAACCTCCCCATTGTAAAATGAACTGAATAAATGAGTTATGAAAAAATTCTATAATTCATTTTCTCCTTCAATACAAACAAAATACCTCTTTTTTTGTTATATATAGTCGGCATTGGTAAAAGGGAACCCTGAATTCCCTTAAATACTTCAAACCATATTATCAATATGACTGTCCATAAATAGAGAGAACTTTAGAATATAAAATGATTATGTAATTAATAATTTCTAATAGAAGTGGGAGTGTAGAAGATCAGCCTTTTTACTCAAAAAAAGAAGAAAAATAGTCTTTCTTACATGAAGCTATTCACACAATATATTTCACATTACATGTCTCAACTGGATAATATAAGACTCCCTCAAAATACAGACTTTCTGCCCGTAGGGTATCATTCGACGGGTGAATAGCAATAACAGTATGTTACAAACCAATCAGAGATGATAACTACAACACTAGATCAGGGAGAAGACAAGAGACATATATACTAAAACGTCTCCGGCAAACCTGAGTCGCTGCAGAAGCTTAAGAAACTTGCTGACGTAGAGAGAGCAGACGTTTGTTCTCAAAAAAAAAAAAGAGAGAGAGAGAGCAGACGTTGCTGGTGTTGGGTCAATGGAATCCCTTGCCCATGGCAAGGCCACTCACCTCTTCACTCTCCTGCAGACGAAGAGCACACTCTAGGTCCGAAAGCACATCTTCCATTGAAGGACGGTCACTGCCCGAATAAGCAAGGCACTTTTCAGCAGTTTCTACAAACTTGTCGAGGCACTGTGGATTACTTTCCCCCTCTAGGTAAGGATCAATGATCTGATCTAGGTTGCCCTCATCCTTGCAACATGCTGACCAATAAAGAAGATGAGCTTGTTCGCGTGGACGTTTTGTATCCACAATTGGCCGGGCACATAGGACCTCAAACAAAACGGCGCCAAAAGAATATACATCTGATTTCTCAGTTAACCTAAGCCATCGATCTTCGCATTCAGGATCTCTGGCAATACCATACCAGTAAGTATTTGTGTTGTTATCTGGATCTGGATCACCTCCGATGTTAGGTGAAATCTTGGCAACCCATTCCTCATCAAGGAGAATATTCATCGGCTTCACAGTGCCGTGGATGAAGGTTGGCTCTGCGCCCCTATGAAGATGATGCAGCCCACGAGCTGCACCGATGCAAATCTCCAGACGACGCCTCCATGGTAGGGGTGGATTACTCTGGGTCTCGTATAGGTGCTCACGCAGACTTCGGCGAGACATGTACTCGTACACCACCATGAACTCGTTCTCTTTGTTGCAATAACCGAAAACCTGTACAAGATGATTATGACAGAGCTGCGATCTCATCTCTGTCTCGGAACGGTAATCATAAGCGCACCGCAGACGCTTGATAGCCACCTTGGTTGCTCCGCCACCGATCGTTCCACAATAGACCTTATTGTTGAATATTATGGGCTTTTAAGCCCATAATATGCAATAATTCTATTTAGTCTAGGCCCATAATTACTGCAATAATAGTTTAGTTTTACATGGAATTCCTACCATTAATTGACTCAACTTATTAGGTGGATTTCCGGTACATCCCCTAGAGAAGTTGAGAGAGGCTAGTGGCGAGCCACGCGCGCGCGCGCCGCCACCGAGCCGAGCCGAGCCGTGGCTGCTTGGCTTGGCTTGGCTTGGCTTGGCTGGCGTCGCGTCCGTCCTTTTCGTTACGATGGAGTCGCGTCCGTTCGTTATGGGAGGAGAGCAGGCCTCCGAAATCACCGATCCGCAAGAGACATCTGCCGGGTGTGCGGGCGATCAGATTTTTGGAGAGCGATTCTAACTTTCTTTTCAGTTTGTTCATCGCTATCACCTTATTGGGGAATTTCTGGATTAAATTAACTAGAAAAATGCCTAAATTCTTAACAATCTAAAAACCTGATATTAGGCAATTTTCTGTTAGCGGTTTTGCTGCTGCACTGAAACCGAACGCGTTTGAGGGCCCTTTCTATAAGAGATGGCGTGCTCAGATGGTCCTGTGGCTTACAGCAATGAACTGCTATCACGCCGCGAACGGTAAGCCAGAACAGTTCACTCCTGAAGAGGAGGAATGGTTCAATATGGCTGATAATCTGTTCAGAGGCGCCGTGATTAGCGCTCTTGCTGATAAGTATAAGGATTCATATATCACGTGCACCTCTGCGAAAGAACTATAGGATGCTCTGGACGCTAAGTTCGGTGTTTCTGATGCCGGTAGTGAACTGTATATCATGGAGCAGCTTTTTGATTACAAGATGGTTAAGAACCGTTCTGTAGTTGAACAAACTAATGAGATTCAGGCTATGGCAAAAGAACTCGAACAGTTTCCATGTGTGTTGCCTGACAAGTTTGTGGCTGGCGGTATTATCGCTAAGTTGCCATCTACTTGGAGGGATTTTGATACCCAACTGAAACACAAGAGACAAGAGTTTAGCGTGTCTGAACTCATTGGGACTCTTGATGTTGAGGAAATGGCGAAAGCAAAAGACACACGTGGAAAGAGCGTAGGAGAACCTTCTAGTGCTAATATGGTGCGAAAGGTCAACTCATCAAAGAAGAAGAAGAAGGGGGCTGAGAAGCCTAAGCAATCAACCACTTTTAAGAAGAAAAAGAACAAATAAAGTGGCTGCTTTGTTTGCGGGAGCACTGAGCATTGGGCAAGTGCGTGCCCAGACCGCAAAGTTAAGCAGGAGAAGAAATCTGCAAACGTGGTCATTAGCGAAACTGGAGGGACTTCTGGGTACGGTAATTCTACACCCATGGTCCTTTCTGTCTGTCAAACACCTGAGTGGTGGATTGACACTGAGGCTAATGTACATGTGTGTGCTGATATCTCCTTGTTTTCTTCTTATCAGGCCGGAGTGGCAGGAGACTTGTTGATGGGAAATGGTCACATGCTCGTGTACTTGGTGTTGGTACGGTCATTCTGAAGTTTACTTTGGGAAAGACGGTGCTATTGAAGCACGTACAGCATGTCCCCTCAATCAAAAGGAATCTTGTTAGTGGCTCTCAATTGTGTCGAGATGGTTATAAAATAGTTCTTGAGTCGAATAAATGTATACTTTCTAAGTATAAAACATTTGTTGGAAAAGGCTATGATTGCGGAGGCTTGTTCCGCTTTTCTTTACTTGACAATGGTTGTAATAAGGTTGTGAATAATATTCTTACTTCGAATGAGTCGAATGTTTAGCATTCACGACTTTGTCATATTAATTTTGGTTGTATGACGCGGTTAGCAAAACTGAATTTAATCCCGAAATTTGACATGGTCAAAAGTTCTAAGTGCCATGCTTGCGTGCAATCTAAGCAACCTCGCAAGCCTCACAAAGCTGCGGAGGCGAGGAACTTAGAGGCATTAGAACTTGTTCATTCCGATCTATGCGAGATGAATGGCGAATTGACTAGAGGTGATAAAAGATACTTCATGACTCTCATAGATCATTGTACTAGATATTGCTATGTGTATCTGCTAAAATTCAAAGATAAAGCTTTGCATTACTTTCAAATCTATAAAGCTGAAGTAGAAAACCAACTAGAGAGGAAGATTAAACGTTTAAGGTCTGACCGTGGTGGAGAATACTTTTCTAATGATTTTTCTGAATTCTGCGTGCAACATGGTATTATTCATGAGAGGACACCGCCTTACTCACCTCAATCCAATGGGATTGCTGAGAGAAAGAACCGAACTCTAACTGATTTGGTTAACGCCATGTTAGAGACAGCGGGTCTTTCTACGGAATGGTGGGGTGAGGCGATTTTGACAGCATGTCATGTCCTGAATAGAGTTCCCACAAAGGATAAAGAAATCACACCATTCGAGGAATGGCATAAGAAAAGATTAAATCTCTCATATTTGCGTACTTGGGGTTGTTTGGCCATGGTGAATGTGCCAATTAATAAGAAGCGCAAACTTGGACCTAAAACTGTTGATTGTATCTTCCTGGATTATGCTATGAACAGCGTGGGTTATAGGTTTTTAGTAGTAAAATCTGGAGTACCTGACATGTTGGTCGGTACAATTTTAGAGTCCAGATATGCTACATTTTTTGAGAGTGAATTTCCTTTTAAAAATACACCTAGCACGTCTAGTCATGAGTCTACATTATCCCATGAGCATTTCATTCCGATAACACAAAATGAGGAACCCCCTGTGCACATTCCTGAGGAGGAAGACAATCTAGTCACCCGTAAGGGTAAGAGACAAAGGACTGCAACGTCTTTTGGAAATGACTTTATTGTGTACCTCGTGGATGACACTCTCAGAACCATTGAAGAGGCATTTTCATCTCCCGATGCTGACCTTTGGAAAGAAGCAATAAGGAGTGAAATGGATTCAATCATGTCTAATGGTATTTGGGAGCTGGTCGAGCGTCCTTACGGGTGCAAACCTATAGGATGCAAATGGGTGTTTCGACACCTACTCTCCTGTTGCTCGTATGACCACGATTCGATTATTACTTTCCCTGGCAGACTCACATGGTCTTCTCGTCCATCAGATGGACGTTAAGACAGCTTTCCTTTTATAGAGAGTTAGACGAGAAGATTTATATGGATCAGCCTGATGGGTTTGTAATAGATGGTCAAAAGAGTTTGGTGTGTAAGCTACTGAAATCCCGATATGGCCTCAAACAAGCTCCTATGCAATGGCACGAGAAGTTCGAAAGGACTTTGATATCGGCTGGCTTCGTTGTGAACGAAGCCGACAAATGTGTGTATTATCGGTATGGTGGGGGCGAGGGAGTCATCCTGTCTATATGTTGATGACATACTGATCTTTGGGACCAACCTTAATGTGATTAAGAAAGTCAAAGATTTTCTGTCCAACAACTTTGAAATGAAGGATTTGGGAGTAGCAGATGTTATTCTTAACATCAAGTTACAAAGAGAAGGCAATGGTGGGATTACTCTTTTGCAATCTCACTACGTGGAGAAAATCTTGAGTCGCTTTGGGTATAGCGATTTTCAATCTGCTCCCACGCCTTAGATCCTAACGTGCTATTAAGGAAAAACCAAAGAATAGCAATGGATCAATTGAGATATTCCCAAATCATTGGTTCACTATGTACCTGGTTAGTGCTACAAGGCCTGATATCTCGTTTGCTGTGAGCAAATTGAGCCGGTTTGCGTCAAAACCGGGAGATGATCACTGGCGAGCTCTTGAGAGAGTAATGCGCTATCTTAAAGGTACTATGAGCTATGGTATTCACTATTCTGGGTACCCTAAAGTACTAGAAGGATATTGTGATGCAAACTGGATATCTGATGCTGATGAGATGTATGCCACGAGTGGATATGTGTTTCTACTTGGAGGTGACGCTGTCTCATGGAAGTCCTGCAAACAGACCATTTTGACAAGGTCTACTATGGAGGCAGAACTTACAGCTTTGGATACTGCCGGCATTGAGGCCGAGTGGCTTCGTGATTTCCTTATGGATTTACCAGTGGTTGAAAAACCAATACCGTCAGAACTGCGACAATCAGACACTGATAGTCAAAGTAACAGTTCAAAGGATAACATGAAGTCGACAAGGCATGTAAAAAGGCGATTAAAATCTGTCAGAAAATTGAGAAACTCCGGAGTTATTTCGTTGGACTATGTCCATACGTCTAAAAATCTGGCAGATCAATTTACCAAGGGACTATCACGTAATGTGATAAACAGTACATCGAGTGAGATGGGCCTGAGACCCACTTGATAGGCTGTCAGAGTGGTAACCTGTTCTATGCAATCGGAGATCCCGTGAAGTAGAATGGTGAAACAAGCTAGTGACAGCTTGAGAGGAAAGACCTTGATTGGTCTATCTCAGATGTACTTCCTAGAAAACTGTAAGGCAGGCTGGTTTATTAACCTTAATTTATTTCTAGTGGCTTATGAGAAGCAAAGATATCGTCCTACAGGATATCTTTAAGGAACACACCTATATGAGTTCGACTGCTAGTCACAGTCTATGAGATGGTGGGGATCTCTAGATACTCATGAATGGGCCAGAAGTGTGATTTATATGCTTCAAGACAGAGGGGATGCTTTTGACAATAGTATCGGTAAAGGACTTAGGCAAAACCTCTTTCGCACAAAACTGACAATTCAAGGCGTAGTCCATTGCTCAGTTGTGAATAAGGCGTAACCTCTGTTCTAGATGAAAGTTCAACTTAACAGTCTCCATCGAAACACCGGTATATCAAACAAAAGGAAGAAAATTTGAGTGCATTCCATATGAGCTCTAGACTTGGTGGGGATTGTTGCATATTATGGGCTTTTAAGCCCATAATAGTGCAATAATTCTATTTAGTCTAGGCCCATTATTAATGCAATAATGGTTTAGTCCCACATGGAATTCCTACCATTAATTGACTCAACTTATTAGGTGGATTTCCGGTACATCCCCTAGAGAAGTTGAGAGAGGCTAGTGGCGAGCCACACGCGCGCGCGCGCCGCCGCCGAGCTGTGGCGTGGCGTGGCGGGCGGGCGGGCGGGCGTGGCGTCCGTCCGTCCGTCCGTTATGGAAGTTTTAATATATTGAAACGGCGCGTCTCAGGAATGAACAGACGCCTTTTCGTTACGATGGAGTCGCGTCCGTTCGTTATGGCACGTCTCGCCGTATCTATATATAGTGCCCCTTTCATACGCCTGAAGTCACTCGCTCTCGCCTTCGCAAACTTCATTCCTTCCGCTCGTGTTGCCTTCGAAGACTTCCCCGTCCCGGATTTCTGCGCGCACAGAGATCTGGGAGAGCAGGCCTCCGAAATCACCGATCCGCAAGAGACATCTGCCGGGTGTGCGGGCGATCAGGTTTTTGGGAGCGACAACGCGACTGCTCGCTTTCGATCAACTTCCCGGAGCGCGGCGGTTCTGCATCGACTAAGATCGACTACATCGAACACACTCAAGAATAATGGTTCTTGGGAATGGAGCCTCCAGCGCTTCCGACGCAGGATCCTCCGCTGGGTACGTTTCTAACTTTCTTTTCAGTTTGTTCATCGCTATCACCTTATTGGGGAATTTCTGGATTAAATTAACTAGAAAAATGCCTAAATTCTTAACACTTATTACCAAAATCATCCACACAGAGAAGCAGGGATTTGTCAAAGTTTTTGGTCGCGGCTTCCATCTCTTCAAACGAGAACTTGCGGCACGGTGGTGCTAATGGCGCAGCTTTGGCACTAGCAATGGTTACCAAAGCCGGAGCTGATTTCTTACTCTTCCTTGCCCAAAAGACAAATCAACACGCTGTTGTCCCTGGTGCAAAACTTTCGCTAACATCCGAAGACGCACAGCCACATCAATCATCTCAGGACGTCTATCCCTTTCCATCCTTAGGCATTCACGGACTAGCTTTGCAACCCCCTCCAGAGTCTTCATGTTATTTTGGTTGGTGATTTCAACATCAAACATCTCTCTGATCCCTTTGGTTCCCCTTGAAAGAACACCAGTACATAGATCAATGAAGCTACCTTTCCCAACTTCTATTGTTGCTTTTTTTCTAGTGATCAATTCCAAGAGGACAACACCAAAACTGTAAACATTACTCTTCACAGTGAGACGTCCATCCCGAGCAAACAAAGGGTCCATGTAGCCTATGCTTCCTTTTACATTCTCAGTGTATAGTGTACAATCCGTGTTAACTAGCCTTGATATTCCAAAGTCTGATATCTTCGCATTAAAGTTACCATCCAACAAAATATTATCAGGCTTGATATCACCGTGAATGACCTGCGTATACATGTGAGAATGCATGTAAGCAAATGCCTCTGCGCACTCTGTGGCAATCCTAAGTCGTATGTCCAAATGGATGGGAGTATTCTCTTGATGAAGAACATCACTCAGGTTTCCATTAGGAATATACTCTGTGACCATATTAGGGCATTTTCATCCACACAGTAACCGATGAGCCTAACAACGTTCTTGTGGTTGATTTCACTGTGGACAGTCAACTCTTTAGCAAAGTTCTCTTTCACATTATGAATGAACCTCTTTACTGCAACAGAACTTCTGTCCTCAAGAAACCCTTGAAAAACTTCTCCGAAGCCACCTCTTCCAATAATAGTCTGAAAGTTGTTGGTTAATACTTCAATCTCAGCTTTTGTGAAGCATTTTACATTATGATTATTGCGCACCGTCCACTTTGATCTATCAGCCTCTTGGATCAGTTCTGGCACCTTATTTTCACGAAGATTCATTCTGTGAAGTTAATAAATTTGCAAATCTACCAGTTAGCTTTGGCAATTGTGCTTGGTAATAACTTAATCTAAGAAAATGCTTGATAATTGTGGAAGACGATCCAAATAGCATAAGTTAGTACTTGAGCCTTTATTATTTGTTTCCTTTGTGCTAGTCGGTCTGGTAGCACCGTGTATATGTTCAACTTCCAGCATGCAGAAGACCAGAAGTACACAGGCAGTAATAAGCCAAAAAAGAAAAAAAAAAAACTGTATCCTTTGCCTTCAATGAGTGATAAACTGCAGCTCTCCTAATCCTCCAAAAAAATTTGACCTTAATCCAAAATTCAGTTCCAGTCTAACAGGGATTTCAACTCAAACAGTCAATCATAATACTATGGTTTCTAGCTAAACAGATGATCATTGTTGACCAAGATTATTGATATCCAATGTGTAATAGAGGTTATTTGGATATAAGTGGATGATGGGACATACCGCGAGAGTGGATCCGGCATTTAAGTGGCTCTGGAAGTCAAATTGTCAACCCAAGCATCAAGTTTTCTTCTGGCTGATGTTACAAGATAGATTGAACAGAAGAGGCATGCTTCGAAGACGAAACATGATGCTAGACTCTTATTTCTGTGAATTATGCATCTTACAGAGAGAGGAACTCTGCTGCACTTGTTTGTAAGATGCAATTTTGCTAAAGCTTGCTGGAATTCTATTGGACTCACAATGCCTGTCCATCTGAGACTGCCTCTCCTGGTGAAGTATCTTAAAAGGAAGCTAAATGTACCATTCTATATGGACATCATAATTCTGATGTGATGGAGTATATGGACAGCAAGAAATGATTGGATATTTCAAAATGTTGATCCAACAATTCAAGGTTGTAGGTCAAATTTTTTCAGAGAGCTTCGGATGGTTGTTCATCGAGCTCAGAAAAGCCACTGTGAGCAGTTAGAAAAATGGATCCAGGACACTATAGAGCTGTAATTTGTTTCTTTTCTTTTTCCTTTCTTTTTACTTTTCTTTTTGTAATACACTCTTATATAATTAAATATATTAACCTGTAGGGGCCTGCCCCTCCAGTTCTTTAAAAAAAAAGAGGTTATTTGGATATAACCCAGCAAAAAAAGCATCTCCTCTGTTAGCTGTTTTAAATGTTTATACGTTGCATAATAATGGCTTGCTGACTTCTTTTGGAAGAATATGGTTCGGGCCTTTCGGAGCATTAAACAAACAAAAGTAAAAAAAAAAAAAGAGAATGCTGAATGTTGGTAAGTAGTAGATAAATTCGATTCATACATCAGTATAACATGAAAAAGAAGCAGGTATGAAGGGCTTCCAGAACAACATTCAAAACTAGACACCGGCAAACGCAAAGAAATTGAAATCCCAATCGCAAGTAGTAGCTGTTATGACGACCAGATCGGTTTTCTTGCAAATTGACAAGCATGGTTGCGCTCTACATACCTGTCAAGGATGGATTTGCGGATGCAAAGCATGAATCATCACCCTCTAGCTAATGGTCAACGATGTTCGCACTGCCATGGATGGACGACAGAGGAATGGTGGAGAATTTAGAGGTTGGTTCCGTCAACATGGAAAAACAAGAGAAGTAATAATGGCAGGAAGTCAACGCCGAATGCTTCTTAATTTGTACTTGCTTGCTACGGCAAACAAACTTAAGCCCTGCTTTGACAGGGTATTATGGGACCGCTTCCACCTTGGTTTATGCCATAATTAAGTCCTGCTAAACACTCAGTGTAAATATGCCTCAAAGTCAGGAAAAGCCGTTAAGGTCATAAGCCATTTCTTACCGCTTATCGGTTTATGGAGGCTCCTCCATATATTCAAACTCTTAATCCTTTCTTACTCCATGTTGTTTTCTTCATTTTTATTTTTTATAAATAATCCTTGACGAGTAAATGGACTCTGTAAGCTGCGGCATATAGCCCCAATTCGGTCAACACACTGACTTTTGCACTATTACGGTAAACTCTAGAGCCTTATCAGTTTCCAATTCTTCTCCAGCGTGTGTTGCAAGATTGACCAAGTTGGCTACACCTACACTCTAGGCAACTTCATATAAACTAAAGTACTGGAATAATTATCCTTGACCCTGTGTAAATCTATGATAGACTATCTATTATTCCTGGTCTGCTACAAAATGAGATTTCTAAGTCAACATATGCACTTGTGCGGTTCTTGTTTCCCTGACAACTGAACTGAAAATTTGCTTGGTTGAAAGATCTGAAAGCAATCCATGGCCTTAATTAAGAATCTCACAAACTCCACTGAATATTCCAGCCAATATGTCTCTTCCTCTGCTAAAGTTTGGATAAATCCATGTTGGCTCCTCCAGATTAAAATAATTGACCATCCAAAGTTTAGTAACATGAACATTGGTCCTGTAGAATCATTTCCTTCAGCTTGTGACACCCTCATCAGGTAATCAAGGTGACCCTTTTTAGCTAATAGAGCATATCAGATTTCTCTTAGCCAATGACGAATATATTTTATTTCCTTCACAAGACAGTACTGCATGGTAATCCTGTTGATCCTATGTATTTGCTTGTTAATTCTCCCACCAGGTTTTGGCTCACGTAGATCAGCATCCCCCTTTTTTTTCACTTGCAGCAACCCTTCATCTTCACTGAGTTTTCTGGTTCATCTCAGCACTGGAACTGTTATCTTTCCCATCTGCCTTCTCTCCTGTATGAATAATGTAGCAGGCTTCGCACATATAACCAGCTCCTCTGAAGCAGACAGATCAGTTACCAATCCACAAACGTCTGTCAGCTCAAATTTCAGATTCAGTTTCTTGTATTTTGGTTGACTGCATATTCAATATTAAAAACTCTGAAAACAAGCGTTACACTTCTTCATGTCATTCTGGGTGACGAGCTTTGCTGATATACGAGTCTATATAGTTCCATCCAATATTCTCAGTATTCCACAATAACTAAGTTTACAGATCTATCTTCAACCTTCGATTCCTTCCTGAAGCATAGTTGAGGTGAAGTACCGCAGCAAGTGATTATATTGCAAGATTATTTGGAAGGCAGCATATAGCAGTCTCCTTTAGACAAATCTAAGGTGCATCCTGTAGAATGAGAACATGATGCAAAACTTCATGCTTCATCTGTCTGCAGTAGGCGAGCCTTTTCTTTCTTCAAGCTTCATCACCTCCTGTTTATCTCATTCATCATTTCTTGAATACTAGAACTTGTCAGCTGATACGCTGGTACTATCAAGGTCCTCCAACTTCTTCTGTTGCTCAGCCAAACGGTATTCTAGAATCTCCCGTACTTTTCTTTCCTCCTCAAGTTCCATTGCCAGCCGATCACGCTCAAGTTCAGACTACACGAAAGACATGCAGGTAGTCAGAGACATAGTTTATTGTAAAGACGTTAAACGAGTAATTTTTATTGTTTTGACGGAAACTGTGGGGGAGTTTCCCATAGTTCGTTTTCATTGAATACAATGAGGAGCTCAGATTTTTACAAAGTATTTGTATATTGCAGCCCAACATTTGGAAGAGTCGGGATTAAATGAGAAACACAGGTTCTATACTAATCACTAATGCACACACCTTGTGCATGTCATTCCGTAGCTTCAGAACAACCTGCTCCAAGCCTTCAGAATGGGAACCCTGAAACTCATAAAAAATACCTCAGGACTTGAATAAGATTATCATACTTTTATGCAAATCAGTGTCAAATAACAATAATTACCTGCAGCTTTTTACGGAGCTCTTCTATTTCCAATTTTTACCTCTTCAGCAGAGCAGCATCTGTTAGAATCTACAATAGCAGCAAGGCGGAAACACTGTTAAGTTGTTTACTACTTACTCCCTCCATTCTCAAAATGATGATGTTAGACAAGTGATTTAGGGCCTGGTTGTTTCTCACCCAGATATATAATTCAGCTCATAATCTGTAAGCTAAAACAAACAGACCTAACATTATAATCAGATTATAGTCAGTTATACAATTCACAAGTCAATTATGAAAAAAATAACAATTCACAAGCCAGATTATCATAATCCAATATGCCGCTCTTCCCATCTAATAGATTATAACCTAGATTTTATAATCTGGGTGAGAAACAAACAGGGCCTTAGTTCAAAATTGCACTAGGTTACTTGTCCTAACTTCATCAATTTGAGAATGGAGGGACTAAAAAGCATGGTAACAAATTAAACCAGCAAAAAACTATTCTTATTGTGGTAAGATAGAGGCAGCACTATTTCAATTAGAACAAGAGAACTTACTTGAGTAAATTCCAACAGGTCATATTAAAATTTTCATATTAAATAAAATAACAATAAATCAAATTAGAGCAGTAGATATTTAGACATAATATGAGTTCACAGTTACTTGGATATAATCATAAAGAAAACATATAAGCATTTAATGAAGCTTTCAACCTTAAACACATACCTCATTTACTTGAGCACAATTGCTGACACATTTTGCTCTACTTGCAAATTGAAGAGTTCCCTAGTTTCCTCAATGTGTATCTGTAGGTTACACAGTTTTTTTTTTCAGAATATACAAAAGAAAAGAGTATATGAGTATGTATTGGAAGGTCTAGTGCTATACATTTTACCTTGATGCAACAAATGTAAAAGGGTATAAAGACAAAACCTCTTCAGGTGCAGCGGTGCAGATGATTGATGTCTTTGCATTGCCTCCAAGTGCAGGTTGCAGAATGCGAGTCAACTTACTATCACGATAGGGAATGTGCCCTCTGCATCAAAATAATTGTCATCTAAGTACCCGCGGGATCACAGAAGTAAAGTGATGGCTTCTTTACTAACATAAGGTAGTTACCTTTTCATTCAGATTTACAATGATTCAAAATTCTCAATAGGTGACAAAACTCTAAGAACTATAAGGCAATAATGGAATCATTGACGAAATAAACGAAGAAAGGAGTATGCTCTCAGTTCAGTAGTGCACACTGCACAGTATCATTCAGGTCTCTTTTCTTGCACAGTACAATGGATTAGAACTCTACACATTAAAAATAAAGCACCAAAAACGTATGCATTTGATAATGGTTTATTGGCTTTAATGTGCCATCTAATTCATCCTAAAACTTGAGCTATTGATAGAAGGGAGACAAGAGCCCGATCGATCATCACAAGGTTACAGGATCAACAAAAAAATAAGTTTGAACAATCTAGGGTGCGTTTGGTACAGCTCCAGATTCACCGAGAATCAGAAATGTTTCAATTTCACAACCTGAAACAGAATCACTTCAGAAACTGTTTGGCTATTTTTCTGGATTCAGTTTCAGTATAGAGTGGAGGAGGATTGAAATGACCCATGTACCCTTGGATGGGTTATATTGTTTCTGCCACATAACATCATGAATGAAGTTTTCTTATTATTTGTTCTTGATTTTTTATAGTTTGCATAAACAAATTCTAATATAAAAACCATCCCACATAATTGATAAAAAATAGAAAAGCCCACCCCACTATCCCATCGCAGCCCACCACTTGCTCTACGCCTTAGCCCACTAGGCCCAGCCCACCCCAACTTCACCTAACTGCTCATCTTCTTCCTCTGGACGAACACAGAACGAAGAAACCAGACAACAGAAAAGAATGCAGTAGAGCGGGGGCTGATTGGCGGTGCTCCTGCGACTAATAGGAGGAGGAAAATTGGGGGAAATGATCTACGGATCAAGAGCAACCCATTTTTAAGGTTAGATTTGAAGGAGAATTTCGGGCGGAGCTCCGGGCAACGTCGGTGGCGAAGGCATGGAGTCGACAGAGAGGGGCAAAGAAGTAACCGAAGCAGCGAATCGGAACGAATCGTTGTGGAACACCGATTTGGGTGTTTCGTGCTCGTAGTTCATTTTTGCGAAACGTTCTCAGCCGATTCTCCTCTGAAACGTTTCGATCTTTTGCCGTTTGGAACCGCTCCAACCGATTCAGAGCAGAATCAGAAACGATTCTCTCATCCAAATGCACCCCTAGTTACAGAAAGTTATAGATTCAGGAGGTACAAGAGGAAGAAATCTATGCAATACTTCATAGATATACCTTTGCTTTCCGTTCTCACTCAACTTGTTGATGACATTCCCAAGAATCATCAAACTCTTGTTGATATGCTTCCCCTCGTTCAAACGAACGCCTTCAGCCCCGGTTTTGATTATTCTTTCTGAACCAGCCAAGTCCACCAAATTCTAAATGCAGAACAAGAGGGTTAATCACATTATTTTGGCACATTTTCTTTTAGTATACCTACATGAGTACAGAGTGAAGCACAAACCAAGACAGACACGCGAATAGCATCCCCGGAATCGGCCTGGTTCTTACCTGAGAGCAATACAAAGGAAAAAATCTTAATTTTATTCTTTTTTCATTCAACTACACAGAATTGTCAAGAAATTCTGCAAGCACAGTACTACTTCGGGACAGGGAGTTCTATACCATCCTGAAAATAGTATGGGAACGACTGCTCCTCACATTCATGTTTGTCTCAACAAAGTGCCTGTTTGCTGAAAGGGAGAGAAAACAGATACATGGTTAAACATGATTCAAATTTGGTGAAATAAAAGAATATGTGCAGAAATGAACCTTCTCCAAGCTGGAGGAGCTCAAACACTTGCTCAGCGCTGTTCACAATCTCCTCCCATAAACCAGCTACATACACTCCACGCTGTGGGAAAACAATTGTTCACGGTAACAAAACTTGTCCAGGAACCCAACGAAAAATCCCAAGTATCCGTGCAGTTACCTCCAAGCTCTCGTGCATCCGCAATTTCTGGCCATCAAGGGTCAAGAGATCGTTGATGTCCTCATTGTAGATCTCCATGTAGGACACCCTGATCAGGAACTCGCGGTCCTCAGCCTGCCCAACCACAGCATCAAACCAAATCACCAATTACTCACAGTGAAAGTTATCACAGCACCAAACCGAATAGCAGCACACCGTCATGTTGCTCTGTGGGGGATAATTAATTAACAAATCGACGAGTGAACTACCTGGCGCGCGGTGTCGAAGACTTCGCGGACGGCACGCGGGATGATGCCGGGATCGGCGTCGGAGCCGTTCATGGTGAACGTCTTGCCGCTGCTGGTCTGCCCGTAGGCGAAGGCGGTGCCGTTGAACCCGTCGACGGCGGAGCGGATAAGGGCCTTGACGAGCGCTTCATAGACCCGCTCGTTGGTCGCCGCCCCGTCGAACACGTGGTCTGAAGAACCAGCCAAGGCAGACGCGGGTCAGGAAGAGATGGACGGCGGCAGGAGGTGCGATTACAGGATGATGCCAGTAGAGGAGGGAGTGGGGAGCGAGAGATCGTACCGAAGGCGAAGGACGAGCCGGGGACGGGGCCGGCGGCGCGGTGGAGGAGGGAGACGCGGGATCCGTTGTCGATGCGCCACTCGCGCTCGGCCCCGCCGGGGCAGGAGGAGGGGTCGGCGGCGGCCTGGCTTGGCGGCCGGAAGCGGACGGCGACGGAGATCTTCTCCATGGGGGGCGACAGCGGGGCGGCGGCGGCGGCGAGACGGACGGCGGATGCTTGGCTGTTGCTTGGGCGGAAGTAGGGGGATTTGAAATTGTGTCTCGGTGTGACCGTGGGAGCGGGTGGGCGAGGAGAAGAAAGTGGAGGAGCGTGTCGTTGCCGTGCAAAAGCAACTGGTGAGGCGCGTCAAATGGGCTGGGTTTACGGAATTAATGGGCCGTGTGCTCGCTCCATTCAAACGATCCAGCTAGGTTTTTTTTTCTTTGCTCAAAAAAAAGCTAGGTTTTTTTCCCTTTAAATAAACCTCCCCCCTTGTCATATTCATTTGGAGTCTCATTAAAAATACATTCTGGCAACGGGTTGTCTCTACTAAAGTGTTTATTGATTAGTCACTAAGGTTCATATTTGGCCTTTTTTTCAGTATTGCTAAACAAAAGAACACACAAACTCATTCCAATATACTCACTTCGGTCACGTTTGGTTGACGCTTCAAAATGCTGCATATGGAAGGGCCTCAAAAAAATAATAATGCTGCATATGGAAGTCAAATTTCGTCTTAAACATCAAGTAAAAATTTTAGGAAGGATTAGTAGAAAAGCCACAAAACATTATTCATCAAATTATGTGTAAATGTTTGCAGATGCCTTCGCGTGTAAGAGAAAACTAAAAATATGAATTAATATGACATGCTCCCATACCCTCCTAGTTGTTAAATGAACTAAATAAATGCTTTATGAAAGTTTCTATAATTCATTTATCCGTCAATCGAAATATCTCCTTTTTTTGTTATATATTTAGTCGGCAATGATAAAAGGGGCATGATGACTGTCCAGAAATATGACTGTTCAAACCATGTTGCCAATATGACTGTCCATAAATAGAGAGAACTTTAGAATATAAAATGATTATAGTAATTTAATAATTTCTAGTAGAAGTGGGAGTATAGAAGATTGGTCATTTTACTCGAAAAATGAAGAAAAATAGTCTTTCTTACATGAAGCTATTCACACAATATATTGCACATTACATATCTCAACTGGATAATATATAGCCGTGGACAATAGCAATTTAAGAATCCCTCAAAATACAGACTTTCTGCCAACTTAAATCTTCGTACATCTGCAGGGTACTATTTGACGGGTGAGTAGCAACACTAGATTGAGGGAGAAGACAAAATACTAATACTAAAACTTCTCCGGCAAACCTGATGACAGAGAAGATCTCTATTTTACTAAGGACTAAAATAATTGTAGTTTTGTGAAATACACTTCAAAAGTTACAGCCTTGTGATACAAAGGTGCAAATAGTTGTAGGTATAAAAAAGATCAGGGGTCCTTTGGATTACAGGAATTTTGAAGAAATACTGTTCTTTTAAAAGAAAATTTCCTATCCTATAGTTTGGCTGATAGGAAACACCACCACTATTCCATAGGAATTTTTCCTATGCATGCTGATTCCATAGGAATTTTTCCTATGCATGCTGATTCCATAGGAATTTTTAGCATCCGCTCATAGCTCTTTGGAAAAATTCCTGCACGAAGAACGAGGAGCTCAATGCTCCAGCTGCTAGCTAATGCTTCATTATTGTTCACGTGGCCCAATGCAACAGGAGAGAACACACAGAAATTACTCAATTATATGATTTTTTATTCACCCTCAACATTCTTCCACAACAATTCTTTCACTTTTTCTATATTTTATAATTCTCTGTTTCACATATGCATCAAATTCCTACATTTTTTTTCTATATTTATATTTTTCAATTTTTGCGTTCCAAACAAGCCCTCAGTTTTTAAGAAACTGATGACAAACTACTGATAGAATGATGGGTTTTCCGCACCCGCGCCGCTACGCACCACTGCGGGTGTAACCTCCCGCCCGCGGGTGACCCGACGGGGCCCGAAAAATCTATTAGTCTTAGATTCGTAATGTCAGCCCAGCCCAACATCGAATCCCACTCCCAGGCTCCCAACCCAATCCACAAGGCAACCATCGGTCCATACTCCATAGTTCTACCATCGCAACCCCAAAACCCCGATTCCCCAACCCAGCTCGCTCTTGCTCGCCTCTCTCTTAACGACGCGGCGCCGCCACTCACGCCGGCACCACGCCGCTGCCACACGGAGCCACGCCGGACGCGCGGAAAGCACAGCCAGGCCAATCGCAACGCGGCGAGGTGAGGCGAGCACGGCCAGGCTCTCGCCACTTCAAGCTCCTGGTGTGCAGGACTGCAGGAGCCGCACATGGATTGGCAGAAGCTGCATCTTGCTTTTTATTTTTGGCTATTATAATCTTGGAGCTCCTCTGTGTTAAAGCGTGATTGGCTGGATTTATTTGACTCATCTGATTTATCTAGCGATTGATTTCTCGGCATTCCTCATCTCCAAATCATGACTTCATTTTCCAAACTCCAGCCAAACCCTACCTCTCCGTCACCCCCATCTCGATCGACACGCCAGGCCGAACGCTCCCAGTTCCACGCCCTCGTTGAGTCACCAGAGCTGCAGATCCCAACCGAGCCAAGCCGTGCCGGCGAACCCGCGGGTGACCCGACACCCGCCCGTGACCCGACGGGCGCGGGCGCGGGTGCAAGATTTCACCCGCGGGTGCGGGTGCGGGTGAAAAAATTCACCCGAGGCGTTTTACTTCGCGGGCGGGTGTTTGCTCCACCCGACCCGAACCCGACCCGTTGCCATCCCTACGCACCACCATCCCCGAAAAATCCTTTCCAAAACAAAGCCGATAGTAGTACGTGCACTGCATCAACAGCATCCGGCGAACGTGCATCCCGAACCCCGCGCCGGCCTTAAACCCCGGAGGAGAAGAAAAGAAAGACCCCGAAAAACCCAGACCCGATCCGGAACCCCAGGCAAGTATAGTAGCCAGCCACATGTGCGTGCGCGGCCGCGGCCGACACGTACTGACGACCCGTCACTAGCCCATCCGCTGCCATCCCGCCGCCGACGCCGAGCCATCCTCGTGCCCGCAGCACGCGACGCGACCCCCGTTTCCGGCTCGGCTCACCTCAACCCGAGCCTCGTACTACGACAAACAACGTCGCACGCCACGCCACGCCACGCTCCCCGTCAAAAGACCACCACACCAGCGCCTCCGCCATTTTCTCCGCCTAAAACGACGCGCGCGCTCAGATAGTCAGATTCTTTGGCAAGTTCGTTCGCTCCTTCCTTCCGCGCGAGCGAGTGTCCGACCGACGCCACGCGACCACGCGAGCTGCGAGCATGGAGTCCGGGGCTGCGACAAGGGCGCTGTTGCCGGCAGGGCGCGTCCGCGAGGCGCTGGCGTTCGCGGCGGGCGCCGTGGCCGCCGCGCTCGTGCTCCTCGGCTCCGCCTCCGTCCTCGCGCCGTCCCCCGTGCCCAACCTCGTCGTCACCCTCCCTCCCTCCTCCTCCTCCTCCTTCCCTCCCACATCCTCCGCCACCGCCTCCACCGAGGTGCAGGGCATCGGCGACGGCCCGCGCACGTTCTACGACGACCCGTCGCTGTCGTACACCATCGACCGCCGCGTGACGGGCTGGGACGCGAAGCGCGCGGCGTGGCTGCGCTCCCGCGGCCTGTCACCCACCACCTCCCGCGTGGTGATGGTCTCCGGCTCGCAGCCGCAGCCGTGCCGGTCCGCGGGCGGGGACCACCTCCTGCTCCGCTTCCTCAAGAACAAGCTCGACTACTGCCGGCTCCACGGGATCGAGCTCCTCTACAACACGGCGCACCTGCACCCGGGTATGGCGTCGTACTGGGCCAAGATCCCGGTCCTCCGCGCCGCCATGCTGGCCCACCCGGACGCCGAGTGGCTCTGGTGGGTGGACGCCGACGCCGTCTTCACCGACATGGACTTCGCCCTCCCGCTCGCCGACCACCGCGACCACAACCTCGTCCTCTACGGCTGGCCCAAGGAGGTGTACGAGAGGAGCTCGTGGGTGGGGCTCAACGCCGGCGTCTTCCTCATCCGAAACTGCCAGTGGTCGCTGGACCTCATGGACGCGTGGGCCGCGATGGGCCCGGCCTCGCCGGACTACGCGCGGTGGGGGAAGAAGCTGCGGGCCGAGCTCACCGGGAAGACGAACGACGAGTCCGACGACCAGTCGGCGCTCGTGTACCTTCTGCTCAAGAACCGCGAGAGGTGGGGCCACAAGACGTTCATCGGCAACGAGTACTACTTCCAGGGGTACTGGCTGGTGATCGTGGACCTCCTCGACGGCGTCGCCGCGAGGTACGACGCGGCGGAGCGGGGCCAGGCCGGCGCCGATCCCCGGCTCCTCCGGCGGCGGCACGCGGAGCGGGAGCACCTGCGGTACGCGGCGGCGCGGAACGCCGCGGTGAGGGAGGCCGGCGTCCCGGGGCCCGACGGCGGCGGGGAGCACGGGTGGCGCCGCCCGTTCGTCACGCACTTCACGGGTTGCACCCCCTGCGACGACGGCCGGCGGAACCCGGCGTACCCCAAGGAGAGCTGCGACGCCGGGATGCGCCGCGCGCTCGACTTCGCCGACGACCAGGTGCTCCGCGCCTACGGATTCCGCCACGTCGCGCTGGGGAACGACAGCGTGCTCCCGCTGCCGTTCGACTACCCCGCCGCGCCAGAGCGCAACAGCTGATGACCGACCAGGCGCGCGACCGCGAGATCAGAGCAAGACGCTGCGGCGAAAGCCGATCATGGAAGCGAGGACTGGGATTTGGGCTCTATTATTACCGATTTGGGCCTTTGTCACGCACTTTTCATTGTTCAACACCCTAGATCCGCTGTGTTTACCGGCTCGCGTGGAGTGCATTTTTTGATGTATCAGGTAGAAATGTCTGGTTGATGAATCCGCCTGATGGCATTTGTAAATCCTATGCTAGGCATGAATAATAAAGCTTAGGTTGCCTAAAAAAAAGATCCGCTGTGTTTAAGGTTGCTTTTGTTTTGCTTTACCAAGCCCTGTTTAGGTGTTGCAGTATTTACAAACCATAGTATTCAAAAACTACAATTAAGTTAGCGCACCTGAAAATTACTATGGTTTTTAAGTACCACTGTTTTCTTATGTTTTAACAAAACTGTAGTGTGTTTGGTAGCTTCAGTATATTCCAGTGTCTTTTTGTAAGCTGATAGAAAGCCCATTAATGGCATGCTATCAGGGTGTTCGTCTCTTTAGGTCTAAAGGTCACATCAAAACTAATCTTGTTATTTAGGCGTCTTAAATAAGTCTAATTACAAAACATTTTTACAGATGTGCGCTAATTTACGAGACGAATCTAATGAGCCTAATTAATCAATGTTTCGCTATAGTGATGCTACAGTAACCATCATTTAATCACGGCTTAATTACTCTCATTAGATTCATCTCGTAAATTAGTATAAGGTTCTGCAGTTAGGGTGCGTTCGTTTTCTTTGGAGGGGTGCTAAATGTCCCTCTAAAGTTTAAACCCTCTAAAGTTTTAAACCCTCTAAAGTTTAGAGGGGTGTTAGTTTGAGCCCTCTAAAATGTTAATAATGTGCACAAAATGACATATATGCCCCTCTTCCCATGCAAGACATATAATGCAAATAGAAACCATGATAAATGCACACAGCTGCACAGCATAACAGTCCCGTCACACATACAATAACATATATCATTCGACAAATATTGTTCGACAGCAACCACAATCCATCAAACCTTGACAACTGATAATTACCATTGGTTCGCAAATAGAAGCGCAAGCTAAGGACATTCACAAGACAAGGCATGACCAATATATCGAACAACTTACTACGAATTGTAGAGAGCATGTGCAAGCTGATCACGGAATGTATTCATGTCGTCGTCCCCAGCAGCAGCACCCCCTTCTTCTTCATCATAAGCATAAGGTTGGACGCTTGTATGTCCCCCTGAATACTCCTCTTCTTCATCATTGTCCAACTCATCATCATTATAACCATTCTCTCTTAGGAAGTTGTGGAGTGCCATGCATGCGGCAATAATTTTGCTCTGTTTTTTAAGAGGGTAACTTGGAATGCCTCTCAGCATCCTCCACCTCTGCTTCAAAACTCCAAATGCCCTCTCTACTACATTCCTAAGTGATGAATGTGAATAGTTGAATGTCTCTTTCGTACCTCTAGGCATTGTTCCAAGCCTAAACTCCTGCAGGTGGTACTTTGTTCCCTTGTATGGTGCCAAATAACCCGGTCTGTTTGGGTAGCCTGAGTCCACGAGATAGTACCTCCCTGCATCACGAAGAAACATTCAAATTGTTAGCCAGATATCAATATGTAACCATCTCCTTACACTACCACAGAACAGACCTTTAGTGACGCGACAATAGTGACGGATAACAAGAACATGTCACTAGGACTACAGTAGTGACGTGTTTTTCAAACTGCGTCACAGCAACTCGGCTCCGGGCCAACAATAGTGACACACTTTATGAAAATCCGTCCCAACTAACACTAATAGTGACCGTTCCATGATACACGTCACTAATTTACAGACGGAGTTTTAAAACGCCGTCACAAATATATGCGACGGTTTTCTAAAACCCGTCAGTGTTATAGTAGTGACGTGTTTCCTAAAACCGTCAAAGACACTAGTGACGGTTTTCTAAAACCCGGTCAGAAATACTTGCGACGTGTTTTTGTTAACCGTCACTAGGTTACATGTGACGTGTTTCTAAAAATACGACTCAGTTTCTTAGGGACGGGTTTTTAAAAATACGTCGCTAATTGTGAGCGAAAAGCCGTCGCTAATAGTACTATCGATGTTTGTTTAAAAACCCGTCACTGCCATTCCTTAAGCGAAAACATCTATCTAGTGCAGTGGTAAAGTACCCTTTTTGTCTGTCCTTGGTCGCAGGTTCGAATCACAGGAGATGCAACCGAACTTTTTTCTATTTTTTTAATCGAAAAAGTTGCAAAAGAATAAGAGGTAGTAGGAGTCGAACCTGCAACCTTCTCATTTGAGGCGAACGTCCTGACCATTAAGCCACACAATCCTAGTGAAATAAACCTTTCAAGAATGTATATCTTTATCTTTACCATATGTAAAAAAGGCAGTTGGTGGTGGCTGGTGGTCGTCCGTCGCGCGTCCCTCCTCACAGACGCGCCGACAGGTGGGACCACACCGGCACAGCTTTGTTCGCACGCGAAAAAAATCTTCCTCTCCCGGGCGCAGCCCCGCTGAGCCCAGCCGCCTCGCGTTGCCTGTTTCTCCCCGCTCCATCTCTCACCCACCGCCCCCTCTGTTCCTCTTCACCTCAGATCCAGATCCAGATCCAACCTCCCATTCACATCCCACCAGCCGCCGGCGCCGCCACCTCCTCCTCCTTCGTCCATGCTGCACCCCTCCCTGCCTCCTCCCATGAGGGCTCCCCACTGCTCTCCTCGCACGCCGAATCCCCATGGCACGGCAGCTCGGCCAGATTGCCCGGCGTCGTGGAGGGCCTGCTCGTGGCCGCTCGGCCAGCTCGCCGGCGCCGTGGAGGGCCTGCCCGCGGCCGCTCGGCCAGCTCGCGCGGTGTACTGGAGAGCCTTTCGAACTTTGGCCAGCTCCACCATGGGCTGCCTTTCACAGAAGCTGGTTCCTTCATTCTCACTGCCTTATCCTGCTCGTCAAGGGTCGTGAGTCACCATTAATTCACTTGTAGTTTTTCGTCACTTTGTACTGCATTCCTGTCTAATTGCCTGATGAGATGCGGTTCCAACCTGATCTGTGTTGGTCAGGTCTGAAGTTTCAACGCTTTCATGTTTTCGGGCCTCGACCATTGCTAGACTAATCGAGCAAGTGCTCTATTTGTCCTTATTAAATGCTTGCAAATGAACTCTGATAGTTTATTCAGAACTCTGATAGTTTATTCAGTGCAGTAGCAACTCGGTTTCTTTGGTAAATTAATCTGCACTTTCACATTTTGTCTGATATTTCCTCTATCACTGACTATTGGCCTGGCTTTTCACCCTTGTTAATTGAGTTAGATTTTCCGTGTTTGTACATCGCCTTTTTCTGTACTATAATTGTGTAGGTCTGAAGAAATACACACATTTACAGATTACATAGTGCAGCTCTGGTCGGCTCTGTCTGCTCTGATTTATTTTCCTTGTTTAGATGCATGGTAATCTGAATAAATTAGTCAGTTTTGAATGACTGCTCATTAAATTTTCCTCTGCAGGCTCATGATTTTGAAAAGCTTTTGGTTTTGTGGGATGCTATATTCAGAGTTAGTAGGCTGATTTATTTCCTTTCTTATGCAGGCTCGAAGCGAGATTGTTTACCATGGAGATGTTGAAGTTGTAGGTCATCCCTGTTGCTTCTGTCATATGCAATAATGTAATCTGAATGAATGGTGTACTACACGTGCATCTTGGTAATGACTCTTCATTCTGTAACTAAATCTTTGGCCATTCCTGCTAGAATCGTCCCTTAGCTGCTTGTAGTCTCATTGATTCCATTCCTGTAGTGTTGTGTGGTGCCTGTACTTCTGTGAATAGAACCGGCAATATTTTGATTTCTCTTTGTTGCATGCTAAAATAATCAGTCATATTAATCCCAAGGTTGGCTCAGATCTATTTATATTCCTCTCAGTAATAGCAGATTACTCTCATAGCTGTTATACATACATGCATCTGTTAGTGCATTGATAAAAATGCTTATTGCCCTCTGTGAGTTCCATGCAAGTGTAACTTTGTTGTTTGCTTCTGAATTTCTGCATTTCCTTTCAGTGAGTTCCATGCAAGTGTAACAGTTCGTAGCTGCAGTTTGGCTTATGTTATCCTATGCTAAGATTTTTTGGAAGTAAAGTGTTTAAAATATCCGTATCTTCACATGTCTATAATCCCTTGTGGCATTTTCTCCATAAGTAGATGAATATTTAGGTCATATTATCCTGAAACCAAACATGAATTTTATGTATGTAGGAGTGCTGAAGGGCTGATTGAGTACAGATAAAGAAACCCATCGATAGGGACATTCAACTCAATAATTTCACCTTCAATTGTGAGTTTGAGCAGAACTTAGTAAGGCACTAAAATTTAGTAGCTAGGAGCTTGTTTAGCTTGTTTGTGTCTGAAACTCAATATATCGGATTAGTGTCTGTTACAGCAGGAACAAGATGGCATGTTAATTGTATATTCTTGGAAAAAGTGTATATTGATTGGCATATATCAAGTGGCTTGATTTGATTTTGTAAATTGTAGTACATGAAAACTTGTATGTGGAGGAATCTGGATCAATGTGGGATTCAGTATATGTAATATTTTGGCTGCAAATATTGTAATAGATCCAGAGCATGGAACAGAGAGGAAAGAGACATTTCTGGTGTATTTTTTTATTTTTATATTCATCGCGACGGGTTTCTCTTTACGCGTCACTAGGCATTAGTGACGGGATTTTCATTACGCGTCACTGAGCTTAGCGACGGGTTTCTGTTACCCGTCACCGGGCATTAGCGACGTGTTTCTCTGTACCCATCACAGAGGGCATTAGCGACGGGTTTCTACATTTATGTCACTGATGGCATTAGCGACGGGTTTTTCTGGTCGAGCATTAGTGACGTGATTTTAGTGACGGGGCCAATAGACTTCAGTAATGGCCTAAAAACCCCGTCTCTAAAGACCTTTTCTGTAGTAGTGTTAGCACTAAGTATTTCTAAGATTTCCCTACCCGGCGGTGGATGAGGAAATTTGTCCCAATAATGTTCCATGGCATCTTTGAAAACTCTCATGTCATGAACTGATCCAGGCCAACCAGCAAGTACAAAGGTGAATCTCAAGTCAAAGTCCACTACGGCCAGTACATTTTGTGATGTCCGACCCTTCCGGTTTAGGTACTGAACAACCTTGTTGTTTGGAACTGTTACGTCTATATGTGTACCATCAAGTGCACCTATGCAATTGTTGAACAGTCCCTTGAACCTAGACTCTTGTAGTCGAGGGTGTATGTTTCTGAATTCTGGGTCAATCGGCTTAATTATATCTGCTGCTAGCTTCACAACGCAGTTCAAAACCTTTGAAAAATTTCTGTGGATGGTATCTAGTGATCTCCCAAATATGGTCATAGCTTGTCTAAATGGCTGAGGTGTTGCAACCATCCAAAGAAATATGCCTAATGCCTCAATACTACTAGTCTTGCTGCTGGACTTAAGACCATATGACTCAACAAGTACATTATGCAGATGATGAAACATGTCTGGACCCATTCTAAACATTATCTTAGACTGTGCTTCATCCGAAAGAAACGTCATCACTTTTGCAAGTCCACTATCCTGGCTCCTAACTCTGTAGGTTTTTTCATAGTGTTGCATGTGATGCCACATACCGTATAGGAGGACAGGGACCTGTTGATTGAATTCTTCGTCGTCTTCGTCCAGCATATCCATCCACATCTGCATAGCATCCCCAGTAGCAGCCTGCAACAGACCCTGCTCCTCTGCCTGCAACCCCTCCTGCTCCTCTGCCTGCAACATAAGTAGGATGTCAGCATGATACTTTAACAAAATATTTGAACTCAACATCAGAAGTAGGAAGTACAACATATTTGATGAAATGCAACCCTATAAACCCGGATTACGGAAAAAAATTAAACATCATAACTGATAAACAATTCCGAAAATTATTACACACCACTCAACAAACAAAGGTTCAAACATCAATATAAAGGTCTACATTACTAAACTACAATTGTTACAAATTAATTCTTATCAAATTGCTTCAGCTTCAAGAATTGTCGGATAAATCTCAGGCGGCCTTGAGAGGTCTTGCAGCCAAAGTACATCTTCTTCATCTCAAAGTCCTTGCAAATCAATGCTAAGGCAACATATTCATCACTGCCTTCTTCAATGCCGTCTTCAGCTGCGAACTGCAACATAGTTTCCATTTCGGATGCCTTCTTTTCTTCTACTGCTTGTGCACGTGCTGCAGCTTGTGCTTGTGCTGCAGCTTGCTTTTCCATGAATTCCAATTTTTTGGCAGTAGACTGCTGGTTCTGCATAATTATTTTTGTTGAATTGAAACAATAGGGCTCTGCCCTCCTCTTTGCCGGGCTGCTCCAGTCGTGCTAGTACTGCTGCCCCTCTTACGGCTACCTGAGGTGACAGGGTTGGATTCTTTTCAGTGGGTTCTACATCTTCATCTTCCTCGTAGTCTTCATCCTCTTCTTCGTTGTCCTCTTGACCAGGAAGATATCTACTTGATCCATCAACAGCATACCATGGAAGGCATCAAACAGCAGCTCTACATAAGATGGAGGTCCCTTCCTGCAACTTCTTGAACTCTGCAGGTGCTCCCTGTCAATGATACAATGCAATGACGATTATAATTTTGTTTCATGTTACAGTCAGTATGGTACTTTGACAAACTTTATGTTTTTAGCAACTACTGCTAGCGTGTTACTCCACCAAGCTGGCGTTGCAGCAGGCCACCCATCGGGTCGCCTACCCACACCGTCTTGCCTGCGTATGTCCTTGATGAAGCTGTACTGGTTTCAATTGGGATATCCTATTGCGGATCTGACCTATGCCGTGCTTCAAATCCTGTCCTGACATAAAATTTTTTGCAAACAATAGGATATCCCCTATGGCACATCGTTCCATTGATGTAGTTACCACTTTCCTTTTCCTCCAAAATGATTTCTAGGAGTTTGTGATTATTGTCGGACACGGTCCATTGAGGCCTATCATTTTGCTACATTTTGCAATCCACGCAGCAATCAACGAACAAAAATTTATGACATCTAAACATGATACTGGGGAACAAGACATAACAATGATACCTGCTCAGTCCAAGGCATCCCTCCGTCGTTCTCTTCAGCACTGTCGACTTGAACGGCTGGAGCTTTGCCGCGTGACCGTCTGCTAGATCCG
>JAAXCT010001715.1:0-133881 GCA_012490785.1 Eragrostis nindensis
TCATAAGTTTTATATTTGCAACACTGATTTTTCCCCCTACCTTATGTAGGAAGTCCTCGGACAATTGGTTGGAATCGCCACATTTGATTCTGCTATTCACTTCTACAGTCTTAACGTGCTCAGCAGCAGGTATAGTATGCCGGAGTTGTCCTTCATATTTCATTCATGCTGTCTCTATGGAGTCTTAACATCAGCGCTTTGAAGGAACACCAGGGACTCCTGTTTTTAGTATTGTGTTGACTTGTCACCTTTACGCCTTCCGTTCTTTTGGTGGTGGCTTTTCTAGTGCATTTTCCCATTTATATTGTGGATGTACCACTTGGTTAGAAGCATCTTTTTTTTAGTGGAGCTATAAAAGATGTAACAGAGCAGTGCAGCTGGACACATCAACCATCTTCCGATCCTTAAATAGCGGGAATGCTAATTTTTCCTCCCACTTATCCTTTTTACATTTGGGAACCAAAAACATAGATATACAACTGTATAATGCATTCAGAATCTTCTGTCTTTTATGCCATCTGTTTTCTTCCATTTTTATTTACAATTTACTTTCTGTATGAAACTTAAATATATGAATCATCATCTATGTAGCCTTTGATGCTTATTGTTCCGGATGTTCAAGATGTATATACGCCGCTCCAAACGGATCTTATTCTCCCAGTTTCTGAGGTTTGTATTTGAGCATATGAAATTCACTAATATTTTTATTCATTTCCTCATAAAGTTGTAAGTGAAACGTTTTGTGATTGGAAACTTTTTTAATCTTTTGTCCTACTTTTTCCTTGTGGCTACAGTGCCGGGAGAATCTGGAGCAGTTTGCTGGAAAGCATACCGAACATGTTTGAGAATAATAGGGTTGCTGATTCTGCTTTGGGAGCAGCTATGAAGGTAGTAGTTTCACTTTTGCTGGTTGTATTATATTTCCATTTGGTATGTGGTCCTATGAGCTATGGACGAAAGAAACTAACTTATTATTTTCCCATTTTCCCCTTTCATTGTGGATTGGTAATTTGTTTGTTAATTTATTTTCTGCAGGCTGGCTTCCTGGCGATGAAAGCTACTGGTGGAAAACTTCTTGTGTTCCAATCAGTCTAACTTCTAAACTTAATCAGAGTTGAGTTAATTTTAAGAGACGTATTTATGCCGACTATATTAAGTTGTTTTCTGAGTTTGTATTAGATGCACGCTGCCTCAATTGGTGTTATATTTATTTGGCTGGAATTTGAGTTCTCCCAGTTCCCTTGTAATGGATGTTACATTCTGGTCCAGGAAAATATTGCCTGTTTATTACTATCAGATTGGAGGTTTTGCAATGCCAATGACCTGATGCTGTATATCAGCGACATAAGTTGTTTAGATGGTTTACATAAGCCGAATAACATTTTGACGTAATTGTTATGAATTAGAGCATGATGGTTACTCTGTTGAGGTCTCTTTTTAAATAGTTGTGTTTTATAGACCTAAATTTGTAACATTACTCAGTGTTTGTATGGTGTTTACCGTAAAGTGAACTTATATATGCATTTTGCCGTTTTGCATGTTATATATATATATATATCAGAAATTTGCTTTCTTTTTCTATTTCTGTGTCTCAAACTCGAATCATGTTCTTCAATTTTCTATTGTTTATCACTTGCAGTGCTGCCATCACTTGGGCTTGGTTCTTTATCTGCTAGGGAAGCTGAAGGTAGAGCAAATATTACAACTGGTGATAAGGTATACAATTTTCATAAACTTATTAGTTTTACCTTTGTACCTATTATCTATTTCCATGTCTTTGTTTCACATCAACAGCACCTTTCCTTTTGCTGGGATGTAACAGTTAGCATACTGGTTCATTCAAAAAAACTGTTAGCTTACGTAGTAACTTTGTATGATTCACAGGAAGCTCATAAACTTCAACTTCTGGCCTGTTGACAATACTCTCAGACAATGGCACTAGAATTTGCTGAGTATCAGCATGATACACTTAAGTTATATTAGTCGATTTCCTTCTCTGTTAGCAATTGGCATGCCATGATGACACACTGTTTTTGTCCCTCCTTTCAGGTCTGTGTGGATGTATTCCTCACCACACAATCCTATTGTTGACTGCTTCAATATCAGTTGTGCCAGACTACACTAGTGGTGGCGGGTATGTTTTTCTCTCTAATGCATTTAAGAATTAATTAGAGCTTTGAAGAGTCCATTGACAGAAATTGGTCCCCACCCAACAATACAACAACAACATAGCCTTTTGTCTCAAGCAAGTTTAGGCTAGAGATGAAACCCACAAGACTCAAGGACAAGAGAAAAACCACAAAATGACAAAAGGCAAAAGGTAGAGTTAGAGATAAACAGAAAAAGAAGAGAAAAAGAGATCACGGTTCAGGCACGTTGATTGCTAGTCTCCATGCGCTCCTATCCATACTAATTCCTTGGAGATATTCCACTCCTTCATGTCTCTCTTAACCTGGTTTCTAATTGGTCACCCATGTACATTTATTTATTAGTACAATGGTGTCTATCTCGCACTTGTAGAAAGTGCAAACGTATTATGATTTTAAACGTCGTTCTATTTGTATCCATGTTTCAATCCAGTGATCTTGGAATGATTATCTGAGTTTCTAAATAGTGAGGTTTGAGACTATCAGGGCTTGCTTTTTGTTTACCAGGCGAACTAGCCTACAGGCAACCTCTCAATGTAGAGAGGCATCTTTTGCCTTGCCCTGGATAGCTTGCATATGAAATACACATTTAGAACTAGCATAAGATTTTAAGAATATTTGATGGAAAAATATTGTTTCTTGTAAGGGGCTAGTACCTTTAGTTCTGTCCATATGTCTCAGTGCTATACTTTGTTATGACCACATTTTATTGTGAATATATCTTATTGTTTCTGAAAAAAATGAATTGTTTTGCAGGTCTATTACTACTATCCATTTTCCCCGCTCGTTCAGATCCAGCCAAGCTCTTCAACGATCTCCGATGGAATATCAGTAGACCTCAAGGTTTTGAGGCTGTTATGCGTGTCAGGTGCAGTCGGTAGGTTTAATTTTTATATATTTTTTCTTCTGCGCTTTTATATTGTGATTGTGACATTCTTCCGACCCATTCTACCTACCATTAGGGCCTCCAAGTTCAGGATTATTCTGGCAACTTCTGCAAGCGTGTTCCTACTGACATTGATCTTCCTTCGGTTAGTAAATAAACTGGTTTAAATTGTATTCATATGTTTTTGTTGTATTTTTATTTCACCATTCTGTGTTCTTAAATGCATTCTTGCGCCGCAGATTGATTCTGACAAAACAATAATGGTCACATTTAAGCATGATGACAAGTTACAGGAAAATGTGGAATGTGGCTTTCAGGTAACTGTTTTTTTTCTCTCTGTTTACTTTGTTGGCTGCCTTTTCTTTTCTGAATTTCTTCAGGGGAAATTGTTGATGCTGCTGAAGTCCTCCTGGTGCTGAAGTTCTACAGTAACTCAGCAAATTTGGGCTTTTTTATACAGAGGATATATTGAATAAGCAGCAAGTGTTCCACATGCATTAGCGTTTGCTAGGGTTTTTGCAAACTATGCACGGATATCCTTGTTATCACTTTTTAGTTGTGACTGGATTGTCTACTGGTCTGAAAATTCTAGGTTCTAGGGCTATGTCCTTACCTTTTTATGGCTGATGATGCGATTGACCTGAGAAACTATTTACTTTTACCTTGCTTAGAGATACCACTAACTAATGAATGTGGCATAAAAGATTTGTTTTCTCGCATGATACTTTTAAGTTTTAAATTTCTACTAAATATCTATCTTCCCCGAAAGACATTGCAGACAATCCAGAATTCTTGTTCCAAGAATGTAACATAGAAGATCTACGTGCAATGATAATGTGATTTCTCTTAACGGCCTGATTTTAAATGTTAGCAAAACTTACAGTGATTTCTATTCTCACCCATTGAACTTGTTCCACGTGTATTTCAAATCATGCTTTGCATAGGATTGTAAGGATTTTAGTCTCTCTCATAAGCAAGCGTTTCTTATCCATTGATGATTCTGCAACCAAGTACTTCTGGTATCTTCAATACTAGCACTTGCCTGATCTAGGTTCATGTTTGCGATAATGATTTATTTAGTCAAGTCATTTAGCATGGTTATCGAATTTGTTTGGATTACGTGCTCAAGTAGTTACTTTTTGTATCATGTAGTGACACTACCTCATTTGACAAAAAATGTCTTGACATTGTTCCTGGCACTTTTCAGTGTGCACTTCTCTACACTACTGTATATGGGCAAAGAAGAATCAGAGTCATAAACCTCTCACTTTCATGCACAAGTATGCTTAGCAATCTTTTCCGGTATGCTGATCAGGAGACACAATTTGCATGCTTCCTCAAGCAAGGTAAGCAGTGATGATCCTTTCTCTGTACTTTAATTATTCAGCTTATCAATAACATTGTGAGTGGATGAACTTAAATGGAGTGTTTCGTTCGCATAAACCCTGAAATATTTGGAAAGACACTGACATTCTTGTGCCATCCAGCTGCTAATGGCATTCAGACATCTCCACTACCCCGTATTCGGGAGGAAGCAACAAATACATGCATAAATATTCTGCAGTCCTACCGTAAGCACTGTGCATCTGTAAGCTCATCCGCCAGGCAGTTGATTCTTCCAGAGGCTCTCAAACTCCTGCCTTTGTATACTTTAGGTATGATAGCACGCATCAAGTGTTTTACTTTGTTTGTTTCATGTGCACTGACTCCACTAACATTTTCACTTTGTTTTTTCAGCATTGATCAAAAGTATAGGCTTGAGAAACGATTGTCGATTAGATGATCGTTCCTATTGGGTGTCTCTTGTCTCCTCAATTTCTGTGGCACTAGCCGTACCCTTGGCGTTCCCTAGACTGATTCCAATCCATGATCTTACAATAAGGGTACAAGTTGCTATGCTAATTAAATCCATAATGTTTTTTATTCATTTTGAGAATTATTTAATTGATGCGTACTATTTTCAGGATGATGATGATTCCCTTGTTCCCAGTCCCCTTATGCTTAATATGAAAATGTGCATGAGGATGGGATATTTTTTTGTGGAAAATGGAGAGGATGGTCTTATTTATGTAGGAAACATGGTAAACCCGGTCACCCTGGAACAGATTTTTGGTGTCTCTCTTCGGTGGCTGCTTTACCAGTCCAGGCAAGTCTCTTTCTATCTTTGAAGTTGTTGGATATGTCCTAGTATAGTATGTTTATAACTAACTAAACTGGCTACTGATATCTCCCCGGTAGTTTTGTGTGTGCACGACATTTCTTAATTTTGCTGGTGGACCTGACAATGAATTGCTTGCAGTTGGTACTGGAGCAATTTGACAATGAACTCTCGAGGAAGGTTAATGAAGTTGGTCAATGAAATAAGACGCCAGAGATGCTCTTACTTGAGGTAAGTAAAGCCCTTTTCTGGTTTCCTCAAACAGTTCCTTTGTCAGATACTAAAATACTTTGAAATTGCCTTGCAGGCTAAGATTATGCAGAAGGGGCGAACCATCTGGTTAGTGTTCTGAACTTTGTTAAGAGATTTTTCTGCTATTAACTATAAATGTGACTTTTCACTAATGAGTGTATGTATTGTACCCCGCAGTGATTTTTCTTCCGCTCATTTTTGATAGAGGACAAGACCCCTGCCGTCTTTTCATATGTGGAGTTCCTTGTGCATGTGCACAGGCAAATTCAAAGCAAAATGACGTGAGAGGCTGTACCCTGGTTGTAATATCTTGCCTAGTAGGTGGATTGTAGGTACCAAAAGGAGATTAATTTCGGCATAAGGATACAACAAAGAAGTGGACCATAGTGACTTCAGATCGCTGAGTGAGGCACCAAGTTTGCTTAGAGAATAGATTCGCAGGGATTGTGGCCTGCATCTCTTAGTGGACTGTTTTTTGGAGTGGATAGTATATGTTGTACACAAATGAGTTTGCGGAGTGCGAGAGCGCTGTGTTTTTTGTTTTCTTTTCTTTGGCATCGTGCAGCCTTATTTGTCTCTGTGCACAGAGATGTATTATGTTTAAAGGAAGATTATAGAAGTTCCCAGGAGCAAAACTGTACTTGGCCAATAGTATGAAAATATCTGATATATAATTTACAAGTGTGATTGTCTTCGCATGTTTGCTGTGCTAGGATTCATTACAACTGTTGCTTAATGTACTTCGATTGCATAAAGGACATCTTGAAACGGGCATTCTTTTGTAGTGATAGCGATGTGATTCGTAGACAGTTGAAACATTTACTTAGGCCCCGTTCGGATGAGAATAATAGGGGGCGATTATTACTGTAGATGTCACATCAATACTTCCGGCACGACGATTTATGTGTACTAAACAAAGTCAAATCACAAAACTAAGTCCAGGACCCCCCCTCTATTTCGCGAGACGAACGTAATGAGGGTAATTAAGCGGCGATTAGACGATGGTTACTGTAGCATCACTGTGTCAAAACATTGATTTCTTTGGCTCGTTAGATTCGTCTCGAAAAATAACGCCCGTCTGCAGAAAGGTTTTGCAATTAAATTTTATTTAGTACCCCCTAATAGTAAGATTCTTTTTTACTTTAGAGGGTAGAAGTTTAGAGGGTGAAATAGAGGGGTATCCAAACGCCCCCTTATTTGCTTTATCATCATAATATCTTCCAAATTTCACATAAATTCATATCATAGTTTCAAAAACAATATCGTTGAGTTTTAAAATGAACCTTATGTAATGTATAGTGATATAATGATAACATGACAGGTGGTGATTGCACATTTGAAGAATCACCACCGAGAATTCAAGTGATAAAAAAAAGCTGAATTCTCATAACTGTATGCCGTATGGAAGTCAAAGACTAATCACCGTTTTAGCTTGCTCCACTGAACCACTCCATGTTCAGTGCGGTCGTCGGTGTCAGTCTCTCGGTAGGATCAAAACGAAGCAGACCTGCAACACATCGAAGCCGGCGGACGAGAGCAACTTCTCTGAAACCTTGTCTCGCAGCTCGCTCCGTGCGGAGGCATCGACACCAAGATCCATCTTAGTCACTTCATCACTTAACCGGCGGCAGCGGAGGATGTCATGCGTATTCCACGGCGCCGCCTCGCGACGAAGAGCTCGGCCTCGGTAAGCGAAAGCTCTCGCTTCTCGGAAATCGAATCGCTGGCCGGCACGGACCCTTGTTTTGCTTCGGAAGGGGAGGGGGCGACATGCGCCGGCGTTGCGTCAGCGGCGGCGGCGGAGGGCTGGATTTGCGCCAATTGCTCCATCAGCAGCAGCAGCAGCCAGCAGGGGAGGGTGTGCCATTTGCATGGGAGGAGCTTCACCAGCGGCGTGGGGGGGGCACGAATGTCGCCGGAAGCATCACGGGAGGGCGCGACCGGCGGCCCTGGCGGTGCTCCAGCGGAGGCGGGGCGTGCGCGTCCCACGGCGCCGCCTCGCGACGGAGAGCTCCGCCTCGGTGCGCGAAAGCGGTCGCTTCTCGGGAGCCATGGCGTCGTCGAGATCCGGCGCGAAAGCAAGGAGGGAGGAAGGCGAGATGGCGCGTAAACTGAAACGGAGTCAGGAAGTGGCGCGCGCCAGCAAGGTGGGCTTCTTTTTATCGGTCCAGGCCAGGCCCAGGCCCGCATAGAGATCGGATCGAGGATCAATTTCAACTAAGAAAAAACACATTTTGTTCGATTCGCAGACAAGTCTAAGTCTTCTTGGCTAGGTCGGTCAAGCATGCTGGTCAATAAACTGAGAAGACGTGGTGTTGCGATTGCGGGCTTCAGAACGTGTTGTTCGCAAGCCAGAAGACGATCGATCATAATCTTCACAAGATGGAAAACCCTTTTTACATCACATCTGAAAATACGGTACAATGTCGTTAAGGAAATAAAAAGGAAGCAGTGCTAGCTAGCATCATTAATTACACATGGACTTCATGGACATATCATGGCGTCCCATCTCAAAGTCAACAATTTTGTTGCGTCTGCGTGTGCCACATGCATATCGTTTAGAACCTAAAGGTATGGATCACCAGTGAATTAATTTTCCTAAATCTATGCAATAATAGTACGCGCAACTAATTTAATTATAGTGTGGTGCCAGCATGGAGCACGCAACTCCATGACTGCTGAAGGTTGAGGCCATTTCCGTGTGGGCTTATCTACACATTGACAAATCAATGGCGTGGTAGTGGGTGTGGCATCCTGTCACGTTGGCCGGAGGGGAAGATGCCCAGTGACAAATACTGGAAGGATCAAGGGCACCGAGAGGGGGGGGGGGGTGAATCGTGTGTCAACAATTCTCCCAAACGTACTTTAGGCGTGAAGCTAGCAAGACTAGATATAGTGATAACAAAAGCAAGCGATGCGCGCACACAATCTAGTCTATGCAACAAGCAACACCCTAGCAAGCAATTCTACCAAGTAGTAAAGAGACAACCTATCAAGCAATTCTACTAGCTCAAGAAGTAAATGCGGAAACGTAAATGCTAGTATGTAAAGGAGATAGGGATAGGAATGCTCATGATTTTTCCCGTGGTCTCGGAAGGATGGCGCCTTCCCCTACTCCACGTTGGGTCACTCCCGCCGGAGTCTCGACCCCGTCCCTCCGCTCGATGGCGATCCCTCCTAGAGCACACTTCACCCTCCGAGTGAAGTCGCGGGCACGTCCCGCCGGGCTCGATCCCGGGTACTCTTCCGAGGTAAGTCCGTAAGGCTCCGCACGTGATGGCGTCGCCACTGATGCGTGCTTGCTTGTCTGCAGCTCGCACGGGAAGCTCAAGACCGTGTACAAACTTGTGTTAGCTTCCACAATCTCCTTGGACAGCTCAACACCAACGCCTAACCGGTCTAGGCCTTGCCATAGACCAAGAGTAACAGCTCAACTTGACTCTCTCAAGCACTCCCTAGCCTAGAGATCAATGGATGCAACTTGTTACTCTCTCAAGCACTAGGATCACTCCAAATCCTTCTCAAGTGCTTCCTCTTCTTGCTCTTGGCTTCTCCCTGTCTTCCTCAACTATTCCAGTGGCCAAGAGACCCTCAAAGGGGTAGTAACCAGCTATATATAGGCCTCCAACCTCAAACTAGCCGTTACCAAAAAGCAGTCTGTCGATACAGTCACCGTAGTAACCACCGTATGATACGGTGACTGTAGCACCGTATCATACGGTGACTCCTTTCTCACCTGCCAGAGCAACTCCAATCTCTGGACTTCATCTTCTTGGTTCACCGTATCATACGGTGACACCCACCGCATCATACGGTGACCTCTTCTCTTCAGCTTCCAGCCAACTGCCAAGTCTCTGGAAATCATACGGTGACCACCGTATCATACGGTGACCACCTCACCGTATCATACGGTGACTCCATCTTCTCTGCCAGGTCATCACCTCATCTGGTCTTTCTCTGCTCGCAGTCACCGTATCATACGGTGACTGGCACCGTATCATACGGTGGCTTCTGCTGAAGCTGATCTTGATCTCCTCCTCGATCCTCGACTCCAACTTCATCCTTCTTGGTTCCTTCACTTCTTCTCTTCTACTCCAAGTGTCTGAGAGACTCACATTTGCATCATCCAAAGATCTCTACACTATTGAGTACCTAAGAGAACCAACTTGAACCCTCTTGATAGTCCGTTTTTCCTATGGACTCAAGCTATCATCTAACCAAGCACACTCGCTTGGTCTAGCATGTCCTTAGCCTTGATCCATATCTTCTCCCGCGACTCCATCAAGTCCGTTCTTGTGTAGATGAAGGCAACCAATCATCCTTGACGTTTGAATTAGGGTGTGTCGGCGTACACCACCAACGGACGGAGCTTTCTTCATATGTGACCATTGATCAATATCCTACATGGAAATGTTAGTCACATACATAAGGGTCATCCAATCACCAAACATTCATACCTTTGGGGTTTCCAAACACTCCAATGGCCATGAAGCTTACAATCTCCCCCTTTTTGGTGATTGGTGACAACATGAATGTAAGACATCAAAAGATGTAAAGGATAAGGAAATAAAGCGCAAGGATTGATCGAGATGAAAGGATATGAGATTAAGCACAAGGTAGACTGCTCATAGAATAAGACATGGAGAACGCAAGAGCGAAGCGGCATCTCGAACAAGATAACAACTATGCATCATGATATAGGATAGATAAAACAAAGATCATGATGAATAGAGAAAGCGTAGGTCATAGCTCAAGAAATGTATCACCTGCAAAAATAGAGTTAGTGCACATATGGTGATAACTAAGGAATAAGCCAAGTGAGCTATGACAAACACCCCTGCAATGATATGATAAAAGATAGGTCCTGCAAAAGCAAGTTAGTGCACATATCATCACAGGTACAGGAATACACAAGAACATCTCAGGCATATATATATATATATAACAGGAACTGAGTATGTAAAAGAAACCAAGTGCATTCTTAATGTGCTAAACACCGAGACAAAGAAATCCAAGCACATTAAGAATCACGAACTCCAAAAGAATATACAATAGAAACACCAGACTCCCCCTGAATACAAAAACAATCTCGATCAAGTCTCACTCCCAACTCCCCCTAGACACATTCTCTCCCCCTTTGGCACCAAGGACCAAAAAGATCATAGAGAAGAAGATATACGCTATCCTACGCGCCGGTGTCTGGAGGTGGTGCAGTGGCAGCAGGTGCTGAAGAACTGGCAGAAGTCTGAGCACTGTCCTGCTGCTGCTGAGAAGGTGGCACTGGAGGTGTCCAAGTCCAAGTCCGCGGCATCCCCAAAGACTCCTGAGGCTGAAAGAGTGGCGTGTACGGCACAAGCTATCTAGAAGCCATCCCAGAGAGTCTGCCTGAAGAAGGGTCTGCTCAAGCTGTACTGCATACCGGACTACCTCATCATCAGAAGCTGAGTGAACTGACGGAGAAGGAGAGCGACTGGGAGTCCAAGTGAAACTGCCAGTAGGTGATGATGCCTGTGCCGGTGGATCCTGTCTGGTAGCAAGAGCTGCATCGATCTCCTCACGGGTATAGCCAAAGTCAGAGATGTCTGCAAGCCTGGTCATCTCATCAGACGCTGCAACTGTCGTAGTGACCACTGCCTCTGTAGTAGTAGAAAGAGGAGCTGAAACTGAGGCTGTCTGGGCTGAGACTGAAACTGTCTCTATCTCACTGAAGTCTAGTGAACGTGCAGCTAGCGGAGAAGAGAGCTGAGCAGCTGAAGTAACAAGTCCCTGCCCACGAACTGGAGTGGTACTCATCAAGAAAGCAGATGGTGTCATGTACTGCCCAGGTGACAGGAAAGGAAACGAAGACGGTCCTGCCTGAGAGGGACCAGCCTGAGAAGGTCCTGCCATCCCTGTCAGTCCAGCGAAAGTCGAGCTCATCAAACCCTGAGAAGTCTGGCCAGAAGGTGTAGCTGGGGCTGAGAGCATCGAAGCAAAGAAACCTGGTGCTGCTGGAGGCTGCTGCAACTGAAAAGTTGGAGGAGGTATCATCGACGGTAGTGGCACTGGTGGGAAAGAAGGCATCCCTGGAATGAACTGGCCCACATACCCGAAAGCTGCAGCAAAAGAACCGAAGATGGTCTGGTTGGTCAGCTGAGTGGCCCTGAGAGTGTCAGCAACCTGCCTGGTCAACTCTAAGTGTGCGGCATCTCTCTGCTCCTGCTGAGCTCTCCACCTGTCCTGCTCCTCAACCCTCCGTCTGAGATGCTCAAGCTGTGCAAGTATGGAGGGGTCAGTGGCTGCTGCTGCTGGAGCTAAGTGTGGTGCTGTCACTGGAACCTCTGGTATTGCCTCCGGTATGTCATGATAAGGCGCAGGTGAGGCGTGTGAGAAGTCCTGGCCTGTCTCCTCTGTAGCTCCGCTGCCACCAGCTCCATCCCCTGCTGTGGACTGAGAAGCACTACCCTGTGAAGCAGTAGCCCTCCTGAGAACTCGTCTGTCTGTGGGGGGTAGGAGCACGTACTCAGAAGTAACCTCAGGAAGTGTAGAGTACGTCTCATGGGACATGTAACCAGTCATCCAGAGAAGATAGCAAATATACGGACCAAAAGGAAGAACTCTGGAGCCCACTCTCTCTGCAAGGATATCCTCCATCTGACTCAGAATCAGGTCAACAAGATCAAAGGGAATGTGACTGATCAGTGAAAGAATACCCCACTGGAACAAGCAAGAGATCCTGTCCTGGTATCCACCTCTGGGAATGATGGTCCTGCTGAGAAGTGCCCTGATAGCTCTAGCCTCATGTGTCAATCTGTTGGGCATCCTGCTGTAGTTCTCCGGATACGGAGGAGGAAAAGCAACTGACATATCAGCATCTGGAGGCTCAACTCCCCCTACCGGTCTGCGAGGTGGCCTGACTCCCTCATTAGCGAGCCCGTGGAGGGTCCGCTCAAACGTGTCTGCATTCAGGGCTGCCCTGATCTCCTCTCTGGTCCACCTGCAAGGCTGTCCATTATACATGAACCACACCTCTGATCTGTCCTCAGCAATCCAAAGTGTGGAGTAAAACTCTCTGACAATGTTGCTCCTGTACCTCATCGGAGTAGTCAGCAAGGTCTGGAGTCCTCTCATGAAGCTCAAAGACTGTGACATGTCCTTCCCTGCAGCCAAGGAGAGACGAGCTGCTGTAACGTGAGAGTGCTTGGCATACAGCTTGTCCCCCTTGGTGGTCTCCCTCCTGTGATAGGCCTCGCCTATCCTCCTCTGCAGCACTGTCCAGTACCTGGGACCAGCCTCTGGATCTCTAGCAACTGGTGCCCAAGTCATCCTGTCAACCTGTCTGGCTGTCTTGATGGTCTCCCCCTTGATCTTGAGCATGTCTGACTGAAGAAGAGCCGGGTAGCCTGAAGCTCTCAGAGCTGCCATCTCTGCTCTCTCTGCCCTCTTCTTCAGAACCTCTGGATCCTGGTCAGGAGGAGTGTCTCTGTAGAAACCTCCAGAGCCCTGACTGTCTGAGCTGGAAGTGGAGCTGGAGCTGGAGCTGTCCTCTGCGGGTACAGCCTGCTGCTGCGCAGTCCTCGACGGACCAACCTCAGGGATGGCCGGAGTCTGCTGCGGTACACCTCTCCGTCTAGTGGACCTCCTCAGGGGTGTGTGCTCCCCCTGGACTGTACCAGCTCCCTCTCTGATCTGGAAGCCTGTGCTCCTGCCAGTGGGTAAGTCCACTGATGCTGCCCTGAGAGCCTGGTCCCACTCACGATCACCTGTCTTCTGCTTCTTCTTGGGCGGTGGATCTGGAGCCTTGCCCTTTCCTCTGTCCTGATCACCTCTGCCTCTGCCTCTGCCTCTGTCTCTAGCCATAGCTGCCAACTATCAAGCTGCCACTGACAAGATAGGGCGAGTGAGCTTGGCCCACCAACCCGTCCACTGTCAAGCTGACTGCCACAAAGATAGGATCAAGGGCTTGGCCCTAAATCCGTCCACTGAGAACTCTGCACTGTCAACTGTCACTGTCCTCTGGGCTGCTCAACTGACAACTGCCACTGCACGATAGGAGATAGACAGGGTATATGAGTAGAGAATAACCTACTATAATCTACAAGCAAGAATCGTAGGTAAGCGCGTAAAAGTCTATGTGAAACCCTAGCGCTGAGGTGAAGGACACAATGCCGGCAATTAAAAGCAATGGGAAACTACGGCATTGTCGATTATGGGTGGCGATCAACTAGTGCACACATAGCTAAGCAATCGAATCAATGTGACACTAATTGAGGATCAATAGCTAGTGACATGATTAAGTAGATGGCAAAAAGCTCGATCATGACACTAGAGCCTACATGCCGTAATAAAAGATTGAACTTTACGACAATTACGACATATAGACTGGAAATTCAACCAAAACTAGCTGCAAGTATAAGCAAGAGTGCTAATCATGCTAGAATTAGATGAATTTCTAAGCAATTATGGGCAAATCATCGATGAATGGGTAGAATGGCTCAACATGCCCTAGGTATGGACTCCTGCTACTGTGCATTGCGAACAAATGAGTCAATTTCGCCGAAAAGGAAACCAATTTGGCCGAAGCCTCACCGGAGCGGAGAGTGAGACGACGTCGACGGCGAAGGGCGAGCTTGGACTCGGTCCTCCTCTTCCTGTGCGCGAGCAGCAGCTCGGCGGCGCAGAGGGAGTCGACGGCGGCGGCTGAAGTCGACGGCGAGGCGCGGCGGTGATGCGGTGGAGCGGCGACGCGGCGGCTCGGTGAGGTGGTGCGGCAACGCTGCGAGGTGGAGGAGCAGCTGTGCGGGTGCGTGGAGTAGAGGAGCGCGAGCTAGGGCGAGGTGGAGCGAGAAGCTGCTGGTGGTGGAGGGCGAGCTCGTCGGCGGCGAGAGGGCGCGGCGGCGTACGGGCGGAGGCGCGCGTGAGGAACGGCGGCGGTGGCGACGATGATGCACAGTAACAAGGAAAGGTTACGGTGGGTTAGGGTAAAACAGAACGGACGGCCGAGATTGATTAGATTTTGAATCAACGGCTCAGATCGAAAGGAATAACAGTCAAAGCACAGGTCACCGTATGATGCGACGATAGGCACCGTAGGATGCGGTGACTTCCAGGAGCTAGGCGCAGAAGCCACGGTCACCGTATCATACGGTGACTGGCACCGCATGATACGGTGACAGTAAATGCCAGCTCACAGAAGATCAGAGGCAGAAGCCTCACCGCATATTACGGTGACCACCACCGTATGATACGGTGAACACCAGAAAAGCTGATTTCAAGGAATTTCTTTCTAAGTCCATACATCTCACACAAAAACCAAATAAACACCATGCATGGACTAGAAAGGGAACACTCAAACACTCCTTTGAAAATAGACCAATATAGGTTGCGCATAGGCATATAGTAATTTTTCAATCGGCAAATAAGATGCAACCATTAAGATCCAAAAGAGATAAAACCAAAGGAGGGGTATGTATGAGTCCTTTGCCTATGATCCGTGCAAGTAGATTTAACCTTGAGGATCATTTAGCAAGACTCAATGGGCATGAAGCGCAAATCTTTTCTTTAGTCACACTTCTATGAGATGTGATATCACATTACGAATGAAGCACTTCCTCATAGTGTGACAACTCCTTTGTGATTTCCTATATGCAATGCATGAGACAAGCATATCATACAAATGCAAGGGAAAGTAAACATGCCATGTGATATGCAAGCAAAGTTAAGATAACGCATAAAGGAAACCTACTCAAGGTCAAGTTTGAACCTCTCTCAAGCTTACTCACTATGAGCCAAACCTTGCCTTGAGTCCATCGGTCCACCAACTCAAGCATCCCCCATACTCATAGCTATCTTGAGAAAGTTAGACCTTGAACTAATTTTTTGTTCTTTTCTTTTAGTTATTAACATATGCATGAATGCAAACATACTAGTTCACAAAGGAGCACCTAGCTACCATGCAAGCAATGCAAGAAAAGAAACTACTATGATACAAGTTACCTCCTTGAAGAGTAGATTTGTCGATGAAGCACTCGAAGCTTGTGGTGGACGTTCATGAGTTGACGTTGCGGCGCACGGTCCACCACCATCACCCTTCTAGGTCTTGTTCTTGGGAGCCCACTCGCACTTGGTTGGCCTCTCAAGGTCAACTATGCATTTGGGCACCCAAATCTTCCTCATCATCCTCCTCTTGTCGGGTGATCCAAGAGCTTTTGCCTTCACCTTGCCTTTCTTGTCCCTAAAGAGCTTGTAGTGTGTATTTCCATGGAACAAGTTAGCGTTAGGCAAAACCTTGGAACTTCTCACCTTGGGACAATTCTTGCTAGTGTGGCCGTCACGGCAACACTTCTCACAATAGTAGTCGTCCGCCATGAGGGGGACTACCCAAGGTGGAATGTCCTCGTCCTTGCCGATGAGGTTGATGGCGGCGGGGTAGGAGCCGAGTCCCTTGTGCCCGGGGTTGTTCACAAGGTTCCGACCAAGTATCTCCTTATGGATGGTCCTTCCCCTTGTGAGCCTCTCGAAGCCATCCATTACCGAAGCTCTCTCCTCCTTGAGTTGATGATATTCCTTCAAGATGTTCTCATCAAGAGAGATGCTCTCAAAAGAGGGAGTTAGTCCATCACAAGTAATATATGAAGAATCGGAAATAGATGAACTAGAAGAAGAAGTGTTACACTTTTCGAGGAGGGATTGATGTTCTTCCTCAAGAACCTTGAACTTGCCGTTGAGCCTCATGTGTTCAACCTTGAGCTTGTCATAGCTTTCATCCAAGGTCATGAGCGAAGTGGAAAGGTGCTTGATCTCATCCTCTAGTAACTTGGACTTCTCCTTGAGCTTCATGTGGTCTTCCTCAAGCTTGTCATAGTCCTCATTAAGAGCCTTGTGAGAGATGGATAAGTCCCTAAGTTCACCCTCAAGTTGACGAACTCGGAAAGCGGCCACTTCGTGTTCCTTCTCCAACCGAGCAATGGTCTTGTCCTTCTTCATGATCATCTTGCCGGTTAGGAGAATGCTATCCAAGAGTTCCTCATATGTGGGCTTATCCTCCTCACCAAACTCTTCATCGGACTCGCTCTCCTCATCCTCACTACTATCATCATCTTTGGCCATCAAGCAAGTAGGTGGTGGAGGTAGAGTCTCGGACATGTTTGTGAGAGCAATGCCGGCCATCTTCTTTCCCTTGGAGGATGAGTCATCACTTTCTTCTTCATCACTATCATCATCCGAAACCCACTCTCCAACATAGAGTCCCTTGCGAGATGATCTTCTCTTGTCTTTGCCTCTAGAGCTTTCCTTCTTGACAAACCTCTTCCTTGCCTTGTACTTGCTTCTAGGGTCTTCTTCTTCATCATCGCTTGACTCTTGAGTCTTCTTCTTGCTCTTCTTGATTGGCTTCGGGCATTCCTTGGCAAAGTGACCCTTCTCCCCACAATTGTAACACTCGGCATCTTTCTTGTTGATGAATCTTCTCTTGAAGAAGTTGCTTCTCTTCATGAGGAGTGCTAGATCATTGGGATGAAGTTGCAACAAGTCTTCAACATCTTCCTCGAGCTCTTCATCACTTGAATCTTGAGTCACCACCTTCTTCATCTTCTTGCTTGACCCCTCGGATGCAAAAGCAAGATTCTTGGAGGGCTTCTCATCAAGCTTCTTGTCGAGGTTGTAGCTCTCGAAGGCGGTGATCTTCCCAAGTAGCTTGTGGGTTGTGAGGGCTTGAATGTCGGTGTTGAAAAGGCATGTGATGAGTGCTCCATATTTCTCCCTTGGGAGAATCCTCAAGATCTTCCGCACAAGGTCACCATCATCAATCTTGTCCTTCACACCGAGAGAGTTGATATCCTCTACAAGCACATTCAAGCGAGAGTAAGTGTCATTGATTTGCTCATTTGAAGACATGGCAAAATCATCATACTTGTTCTTTAGCACATAGTATCTTTCCTCTTTCACGTCCGTGGAACCCTCATGAATTTGTTGAATTTGTGTCCATACTTCATGAGCGGTACCCGCGGACTTGACTCGAGCAAAGACCTCTTTAGTGATAGCTTCAAACAAGGCATTTTTAGCTTTAGCATTTGCCTTTGCGAGATTCACATCAAGAGTACCAATGGGAGTCCTTAGAGAGACACCGGTACTTACCACTTCCCATGCGAGAGGATCGAGAGCCTCGAGGTAACCTTGCATGCGAGCTTTCCAATAGGCATAGTCGGTCCCATCGAACGGGGGCGGCCCATGTTCTCTCGGCATCCTTACTCAAGGCGGTTAAGCCCTATTTGAGCAACGAGGCTCTGATACCACTTGGAAGGATCAAGGGCACCGAGAGGGGGGGGGGGGGTGAATCGGTGTGTCAACAATTTCTCCCAAACGTACTTTAGGCGTGAAGCTAGCAAGACTAGATATGGTGATAACAAAAGCAAGCGATGCGCGCACACAATCTAGTCTATGCAACAAGCAACACCCTAGCAAGCAATTCTACCAAGTAGTAAAGAGACAACCTATCAAGCAATTCTACTAGCTCAAGAAGTAAATGCGGAAACGTAAATGCTAGTATGTAAAGGAGATAGGGATAGGAATGCTCATGATTTTTCCCGTGGTCTCGGAAGGATGGCGCCTTCCCCTACTCCACGTTGGGTCACTCCCGCCGGAGTCTCGACCCCGTCCCTCCGCTCGATGGCGATCCCTCCTAGAGCACACTTCACCCTCCGAGTGAAGTCGCGGCACGTCCCGCCGGGCTCGATCCCGGGTACTCTTCCGGAGGTAAGGCTCCGCACGTGATGCGTGCCAAAGGGCGCTCCACTAGTGATGCTTCTTTCGCACGGGAAGCTCCAAGACCGTGTACAAACTTGTGTTAGCTTCCACAATCTCCTTGGACAGCTCAACACCAACGCCTAACCGGTCTAGGCCTTGCCATAGACCAAGAGTAACAGCTCAACTTGACTCTCTCAAGCACTCCCTAGCCTAGAGATCAATGGATGCAACTTGTTACTCTCTCAAGCACTAGGATCACTCCAAATCCTTCTCAAGTGCTTCCTCTTCTTGCTCTTGGCTTCTCCCTGTCTTCCTCAACTATTCCAGTGGCCAAGAGACCCTCAAAGGGGTAGGTAACCAGCTATATATAGGCCTCCAACCTCAAACTAGCCGTTACCAAAAAGCAGTCTGTCGATACAGTCACCGTAGTAACCACCGTATGATACGGTGACTGTAGCACCGTATCATACGGTGACTCCTTTCTCACCTGCCAGAGCAACTCCAATCTCTGGACTTCATCTTCTTGGTTCACCGTATCATACGGTGACACCCACCGCATCATACGGTGACCTCTTCTCTTCAGCTTCCAGCCAACTGCCAAGTCTCTGGAAATCATACGGTGACCACCGTATCATACGGTGACCACCTCACCGTATCATACGGTGACTCCATCTTCTCTGCCAGGTCATCACCTCATCTGGTCTTTCTCTGCTCGCAGTCACCGTATCATACGGTGACTGGCACCGTATCATACGGTGGCTTCTGCTGAAGCTGATCTTGATCTCCTCCTCGATCCTCGACTCCAACTTCATCCTTCTTGGTTCCTTCACTTCTTCTCTTCTACTCCAAGTGTCTGAGAGACTCACATTTGCATCCAAAGATCTCTACACTATTGAGTACCTAAGAGAACCAACTTGAACCCTCTTGATAGTCCGGTTTTTCCTATGGACTCAAGCTATCATCTAACCAAGCAACACTCGCTTGGTCTAGCATGTCCTTAGCCTTGATCCATATCTTCTCCGCGACTCCATCAAGTCCGTTCTTGTGTAGATGAAGGCAACCAATCATCCTTGACGTTTGAATTAGGGTGTGTCGGCGTACACCACCAACGGACGGAGCTTTCTTCATATGTGACCATTGATCAATATCCTACATGGAAATGTTAGTCACATACATAAGGGTCATCCAATCACCAAAACATTCATACCTTTGGGGTTTCCAAACACTCCAATGGCCATGAAGCTTACAAATACTTTAGTTCAGTGTTGATGATAAAATTAAAGTGATGCTTAATTGTGGGATGACTTTATTCTACGAAAGGAGTAAATTGTTATTGGCCGGAGGTGAAAAATTTTGAGTTATTAGGAGGTAGTTTGTTCTAGTTCAGTGTTGATGATAAAATTAAAGTGATGCTTAATTATGGGATGACTTTATTATTTATTATTATCTATCCGCTCGAAATTGTTTGTCCGATTGGTGCTATGAGAGATCAAGTTAATTTGTTGCTTGTGTGAAGTCTGAATCGAATGCATCATCCACAAATTATACAGATCCCTAGCCCTTTTGCTTATAGATTTCGAATTATCAAGACAACTTTATGTGGGCTTTAAATCAAAATGGGACCTTCTCAGTGAGATCCATGTATCGAGCCTTAATGCTAACTCAGGCCCTACCCTTTACAATGGCCATTTGGAACTTAAAGTTCCACTTAAAATTAAAGTCTTTATGTGGTACTTATATAAAGGAGTCACTTTAACAAAAGATAATCTTGCTAGGAGGAACTGGAATGGGAATTTAAAATATTGCTTCTGTAATCTAAGTGAGAGTATTCACATTTGTTCTTTGATTGTCCTCTAGCAAAGTTCATATGGCGCATTATTCATGTTTCTTTTAATATTTTCCCTCCGTTAAACTTTCAGCATATGTTTACTGATTGGTTAGGGGGAACTGAGATCAAATTAAAGAAACTTATTTGGAGTGGTATATCTGCTCTGTGTTGGGCAATATGGCTGTCTCGTAATGATGTGGTCTTTGACAAAACAACAATACCATCGTATATGCAGGTAATCTTCAGAGGGACATACTGGAGCCGCTTTTGGTCTCTCCTACAGAAGGAGGAGCTTCGCCACGTGATGAAGATGGCACGCAGCTTGCTTGAGACTGCAGCCATAGAGATCTTCACAAATATTGGTTGGCGATTTACCAACAGGCTCACGTTTTAGTTATATCTTTGTGGCGTGAAACAATGGATGCAAACTTTATTTTCTTGATACCTTGGTCTGGTCATTTGTCTGAGTTTGTAATAATGGACAGCTACATATATCATTCGATACAGAGGCTGGAATATTGAGTAATATATTCTCTTTTCTAAAAAAAAATTACAGATCCCTAGCCCTTTTCCATGCCACGTATATATGTGTTTCTGCAGATACAGATTGTACAAGTCCGGGAGCCATTGGCTGACCGGTGGGGCCCAGCAAGTCATAAAGGATTCAGAAGTCAGCCACGCTCCGGCCTCCGCGTCTCTCAGCTGACCCGTGGGCGCCATGCTTGAAGCGGTCTGCGGCGGCGACGAGCTGCTGCGGGAGGCCGGCGACCCGGCCGTGGTGGGGCTCCAGAAGGTGGCGCGCGGCAGCGGCCCCGACAACGGCGACGACGTCCATGGAGTTCGTCGGCCCCAAGGACCTGCACGACGTCCTGCTCGACAGCCGCCAGCCCTTTGCGCGCGGCGCGTGACGCGGTAGCTGCTCGCCGGCGTCGAGAGGATGCACGCGCGCGCGCGGCGTCGTCCACTGCGACCTGAAGCCCGGGAACGTGCTTGTCGGCGACGGCGGCCGGCTCAACATCTGCGACTTCGGTTCGGCCTCGCCATGTCCGTGTCCGTGCCGCCGCCGCCGGCGAACACAGAGCTCCATGGAACACCGTCCTACATGGCGCCGGAGCTGCTCCTGTCCTGGGAGGGAACGACCGCGTCGTCGCCGTCGACATGTGGTCGCTCCATCGGGCGCGTCATGGCGGAGATCGTCGCAGACAGGCTTCGACGTGCTGCGCGCGTGGCCAAGCTCCTGGAGTTCAACTGCGGCGGCAGCACTCTAGATGCTATGGTTTCTTCTTCACAAGAATGATGATTCTCCAGTATCAAGCAGTGCTTTCAATAATTTGTCTGGTATACGTGGATCAGTTTCCTGTTTCAGTACATTGAAGAATGGACCTACTATATATTGTGATGGTGCAAGAGTGTGTTTTCTGAATTGAAATCGACGCTCACTCTGGAAATGAGTAATTCATATGATTTTGATTTTGTTTGACATCGCATGAATGTCCAATTACTCTTTCTGGCACTGTCATGGAATCTGAGAGCGGGTGCATACATGTATCGCACTGCTGCCGCGTTTTTACAATTATATTGGGCTCTAGAAATTTGTGTTCTCTGAGCCGGGCTATAGAGATTTAACATGTTGTTGGGCCTTAAGGTCAAATGTAGTCTAAGGGAGAATTTAATCCTAGCTGTTTAGAGTTAGATCAAAATAAAATCGAAAATGAAAATTTAATTAATCATTACAGAGGAATGGTTTCTCAGCACGTACATACACTTTTCTGCAACTTACATCTTTATTGAGATCAATACGAACTCAAAACTTCAAATATAAACATCCCACACCTTCTATTCATTTGCTAAAACCTTGCTCAAATATTGAAGTACTTCTAGAAGGGCATTCTAGTACAAAAACCTATATGCACAAGTTGAGATGAATTTACCACATTCACACGCCACATTTCATCGTTGCAGGCTTCAGTCCCTTACTTCCCAAACAACCCCCAACATGTGAACCCCTGCAACAAAAATAATTTTTTATATCGAATTGTGAAGCTCAAACAAGATGTGTTTGACCTGATTACAAGTCAACTAATGTTCTTGTCAATAAGGTGCCAAAGTGAATGAGAAACCGAAAGGAATATGCACCTTTGGTACACGATCATCGTAGAGATCTTGATGAGTGGTTCGAGTAGGCATAGCACTTTGGGGTTGTACCATAGTGGGTGTTGGAGGAGCACCCTTTTTCCCCTTCAGATCATCGAAGATAAGTGTATAATTGTCTGCTCCCGTACCATTGTTCATGTTATTCCACTGGCCCCATGCTGGCACTGAGCCACCTCGTCCAGCCTGCGTGTATTAGTCAAACTATGTTGAAAATCACATTGGGGAGGTTTTCCATATTTTCCAAAAAAAACATGCAAGCAGTTCAGAGTGACATTTTTATTAATTCTTGCACAGAGCCAAATTGTGAAGAGAAAATAAAAATGAATTTGCCAAAGACTAGGTTCAGGGGTAGATAAGTCCCATGGCACATTCCTAAGAATGTTAACGATTCAAACTCAGGCTTAAATACACTAGCTGGTTACGTGAGGATGGTACTCCTGGAATTAAGAAATGGTAGGACATTTGAGAATACTACTCACATTGCCTTGGTTATTACGCGAGCGGTTCGCGCGGTCTGTTGGTTTCACTGGTTTAGCATCAGCTGTTCGTGGAGGGGTCCTATGGCCAGCTGGGACAGTACCCATGCGAGCTGGAGATGCCCCAGGGGGAGGTGTGATGCCACTGTTGTTCCTTCGCTTCTTACTAGCATTCTCAAAGTACATGGTATATGGGGTACCACCATCAGAGGTCTTCCATTCGCCGAACTTTGGGATATTCACACCGTTACCCTATAGACAGCTTTTTTTTTTCAAGTACAGATTATAAACATTTGCATTCCATTAACAAGCAAAAGGAATATAGTTTGCACTTCACCGCTTAATGAAGCGTCACCACGAGCACACAGAAAGAAAAAACAGAATACATGATGATCAACTTACTAAAATATCTTTTTTCTGTGCTTAGGCGACTATATTGTTAACTATAAGTCTTAAACATAATGAGACAACATTTTCTTCTAAGGTTCATTACTAAGAGGATAATGTGAAGTCACGTCAACCTACAATGTTTCTATATATATAGCACATCTGGAGACAAAAACTAAAATCATTGCCGTCATCACAGAGATGTTGGGAACATGTAGGACTTAATCGACTGAGAAATCTAGTATTTTTTGGTAAGAAATCTAGTATTCATCCCGAATGGTAAAGACTTTGTTTGTTGTAACTGCATTGGTTTAGACTATCAGATTTGCTAGTTCTCAGTAACTGAAATCCTGCACATATCCTAGTCATATTTTAGAATGCAGCAAATGTTAGTTGTTTCTCTCATTCACCTTTATATGGACTATTTTGTTATGAAGGTGCTTTTAATAAGTCTTGGAACTTTTTATGCGAAATTGGAACAAATCTAATGCATGTGTGGAACAACTTTCTTGAAGATGGATTCTTTTTCTTCTTTAAACATCATTTTTTTTATGAAAGGCGGAACATGCATATTTGGAACTTATTCTCCACGAATATGGAACTTTTTGCATTGACTGATAATGCCTTAGAAAATATAGTCAAAGGACAAAAGCGGCTCAGCAGCAGATAATAACTTCAGCTCACAAAATGAACTGTATTTGTGCATGTTCGTGTGACGACAGAAGAGACCAAGGTATCTCTATTCAACTAACAGACAGCACTTAGAATGGCATCTTCATATGGACAAGTGCAAAAGGCTAAACCAAACCGTTTAAAGGAATCCTGCAAGGGCAGGAACAAAAGACGACTTTCAGATATCAACAGAGTGAATGAAAAGCTTATGCCTCTCTTTTCATCAAGGTTTTGGGCAGAGCATACAAGGAAATAAAAAGAGTGGTTGCCAGTTGCCACAGAGATTAAGTAGTAGGAGTAGCTAGCAGTTCTTACAGATCAGAAGAAATTTGTTCAATTTTGTTTCTTGACCATCTTGTGGACTTCCTTGATGTTATGCACTTGCAAAACAACAAAAGAGACCAATTTCGAATATTTTCTTTTGTAACCAGAGGTTCACGCAAGAATTTTATGTCAACAATCCGCTTACATACATATCTAACATTAACAAAAATGTTGGCAACCATTTATGAAGCCAGTAAGTAAGGTCATCAAACTGCTGAAAAAGAAAAGCAAAGACAAAAGTAAGGTTTGTATCAAACATACCGCCATTTTCTACCAGTATTAACTCTTTGCAAGCAGATGCCGAGGAAGAAAGAACGATATAAGCCCTTTCTGGAGGAATGAAAGGATGATGAAGAAATGGCAATGAGTGGATGGACAAAGAGAATCTGAGGAACGGATATAGGAGAGGGAGAAGACACCATCAGACGTTGAATCGGTTTGTGAAGACTTGTTCCTGCCTCGTGAGTTCCTGCTTCTCCTTGCCAGCACGACATGATTGTTCATATAATACATATTCTAGTCTTCTGTAACCCTCTGTAAGTTGAATTTAATTTATTGGAATATTTTCAATATACCTACTGTATTTCTCTGAATGATTGGGTGATTGGCTGTAACAATAGTTAAATTCACTCATGGACCTGGTTGGATGTACTACTACCTGACTTCTAATTGGGTGGTTCAGAGTAATATGATAACTTGATTTTTGGAAGCCTCCCGTCAATCTTTTGTAACAAAAAAGGGTGATTTGTTTGATTAGCATTGATAATCTCAAAGTCTATTCAACGTCTAATTTTCAATTCAACATGCATCCTGATTGGTTATGAGTTGTGTATAAGATGGCAGTGACAGATGTTTGATGTGACGCGACATCGTTCTCTGCAGTTGAGGTTGTCAGCCCCTTAAAACTAAAAAATAATCTTACTGATGTGCTGAATATTCAAAACCTAGCATGATTGTTATGCTGTATACAGCTTGTCTGCTTGTTCTGGAACAGTTCCAAAGGCTGCCTTTTTCAACTCATGCCTGCGTAAGTTGAAGCTGAAAAGGTTTTTTTCATTCTTTTTCTTTCCCTTTTGAAATTTAAGCCGTACTCATCAGCAAAAACTGAGCTACATATGCGAAAACACAAATGTCAGGCGTTGGACGGTTCCTTGACAGACTAGCCATGATTCTACGAAGCATGGCCCATCACAACTCGAGCAGAATGAATGGCTAGTGGTTCATCAGATTCGTCATGCTTTACAGTACAGGTGTGTTTCAGTTGAAACTTGAGATCGATGTTTCTCAGCTACCAGTAGGAACATTAAAGACTTGCTATTAGGAAGGACTAAACAAATCACTAAAATATGTTGTCGTCGTCTTTTTTTTTTTTTGAGTTGTTTGTCGTCGTCTTTCAAAGGAGAACGAACACCAAACTTTCAACAGATAACTGTTGCAGTCGCCGTTGTACCCATCAAATCAAATGAAAGAAACTTATATGCGTAGGTGATGCATATGAATTTCCGAGCAGCACTAGGAGCAAGTTATTACAGATGAAACTTTGGAACTACAAGTAGATATAATGGATTAACTATCTTTTGAAAGGTATGGGGGTACCTGAAATACTGCATGACCGTACAGCTACTGCTGAGTGCTGAGTGCATATCCGCGCATAGCTACTGCTCCTGCTGCTGCTTACGAAGGAAACATTCTTCTGCATATCTTCTCAAGCAGTACGTTCAAATAACTTTCAAGCTTCAGAGCATGGAAAAACCTTACGAAGGAGGCAGATCTGAATCCTCCTAGTTTCTACACACCGTCCAATCTGAGTAAGAACGAAGACCTTGAACCATGAACAAGACTAGATGTAGCCATCGTTGTGCTAAATTATATCCAAAGATGAAGTGAAACAGATGAAGCCACAGCAACAACCCACAACATACCAGGGATACAAACAAATCTATGTGATCAGTACATCTCCCCATGCACCTAATCGTGAGGACAAAACTATATAGGTACAACAACAATTCTGGTAGAAACCTCTACTGAATTTCTCACGTCATTGTAACTGTGCCACTGCTTTCGCTTCTCTGCATGATCAGTAAAAATCCAATTTGCTGATTCTAAAAGTAAAAAAAAGGGAACAATTTGACTTATAGTCATCAGGAACAAAAGGGAACATGATTTATACACACTCAGACTGTCTTGTCTCCATCCCCCTTACTGCTCGGTTGTGTTGTATTTGATGGAAGATTTGCAGCACCATTGATGTCCTTAATCTTGACTGTCACTGGCTGACTATCACTTGCTCTGGTTTTCAAATCAGAAGGCTTTTCTGGAGACATCTCACTTTTCTTCACAATCTCCTCTTTCGGGTGCGAATCAGAATAATTTTTCCCTTTATCAACAACAATTTCCTTAACAACCCCCTCTAGTGTATCTAATCTGATCAATACCTTAGAAAGCTTTGTATCAGCATCCTCCTTTGCAGATTCCTCCTCGAGCTGTTTCTGTTTCTCAACTTCCTCTTCTTTTTTCTTTTTCTCCTCTGCTTCCTGAAATAAGCAGCATAACGTTCGTGTTTTTTATTCTTATAGCAATGTCTCATGTTATAATACAGCATGCTTGGAATTGGCCCATCTGATATGGATGAACACGTCTTTTAAATAATTATAATTTTTTGGTTTCATATCAAAATATTTGAATATAGAAATAACTAAGAGCCAATAGCAAGTGTGCAATCATTAAAGTTCAATTCAAAGCCATTATAAGACCAATGCTAAGTAGTTTTTTATAAACAGAAAACATTCCCATTCTTGAGAGATGAATCTTCACGAATAGACATAGCAAACTTGATAGTAGAGTGCGAAAAGAAAAGATCTACATAATGTTTATTACATTCACTGCAACAAAATAAGGTGCCAAAAAGAGTTCTGCTTGCAGATTCGTCAGTTTTGATAGCGTCCCCCAATACATATAAAATTTCACGTTAAAAGATTTGAGCAGTGTATAGTGCATGGATTATTTAAACATCCAGGTAAGCGCATGATTGATGCATTTAGGTCAGATTCCATTTCTGAGCTTTACCCAAATTGACACCAGACACCAGCCCAACTTACCAGATGAACGGCCTTAGGTAAACATAACTGGCTAATAATTATCGAGAAAATGTCAAACAAGGAAGCCTATTCATCTAATAGAGTTATAGCTAAAAAGTGGAACAATTAAGGAGCACCAGAACTACAAAAATAAGTTGCGACAGAATGTTTTCAAAAGTTTTTTGACACCAGCAACTTCATTTTTCTTCTTTTTAGATTTATATCTGTCAGAAATCGGGATTTCTATTCTGTCGAAACTGAGCAGAGGAGGATAAAGTAAATTACAGCCTCCATCCTTTTGATCTCCCGTCGCGCATACTGGGCCACTAAGTACACAGCTGCATAAATAAAAAATGCTGCAATATAAACTGACAAAAGAGAAGCCCAACATTCACATTTGTATTGCAAAGCACAATTATGTATCAGATAGAAAAGATTTTCTCATAAAACGAACCTAGCGATGGCATACAGACGAAGAAAAGCTGCACAAGGTGAAAATCAAGCCTGAAAACAGAAGAAAAGATAGCAGTCAACAAAGCATATCAGTTGTATATGTTTTTAATTGAAGTCATCTCTCCAAACCTTCAATCAAAGAGCACACTGAATGGTATCGACTTGGAAAGGTATTGCAAGTTCAGACATGCTTTGGAATTTGGATGTATCATGGGAAATAACTAAGATAAAGATGATATTTGCCCGTTGAATTCATGTTCAGTTGTTGTTGTAACCCAGACAGACATTTCGTAGCCTTTGCATTCTGGAATTCTGTACTGTTACCTGATAATATGAGTTACTCTGATGATGAGACATAAATTTCAATATTTAGGCCAAATTTATCATCATATAAATAATCAAAGAGTGAGTTCAAGTGTTACCAGTGTATTGTCCAGTGAAAGAACCACGAAAGGTTCAGATTTTCACATCTCATCTACCATAATAAGGAAATGACTTACAACTCTGGGATACTCCATGTTTATTGTAACGCTCCCTCACTATTGAACTCAAATATTAATCAGAAACATACAACAAAGGTATCTATAAATCTAGAGGGAAAAACGACGCGTCCATTCTTTTTTTTTTTCTCAAATATGCAGGGGAACTGCGTATCATTGCATTAAGAGAGAGAAAAACGGCCGTTTACAAAGACGCGTCCATTCTCAAAAAAGGCTGCTATCAATGAGACACTGCCAATGTGCTCTCTGAACCGTAAGTTGCATCACCTCGAAAAAAGGAAAGGAAGTTGAATTTTTACAAAGATGTGAGATTACTCACATTGCCCCAATGATTCCCCAAATCTCATATCGCCTCGAAATGCATATTTACTAAAGGAAATGCTAAAACCATAAACCCTAAGAAGGGGATGGCTATGGCTTGATGCTCACCCGAATTCCTTGCGCTTGGGAGGCACGGTAAAGAGGATGTTGGCCGCGGTCTTCCAGTCGGCGCTGCTGCTCCAATCGAAGTTCTGCACCTGCCTGTACGCCTCCGCCCGGGCCCTCGCCGCGGCCGCCGCCGCAGCATCGACGGGGGACCTCCCTCTCCGGCTCCGGAGGAGGGTGAGGAGAAGAGGCGGCAGAGCGGGGCGAGGGGGAGCCGGCGGCGAGGCCGCAGCGCCGGAAGCATCATGTTGGTGTAGTGAGGCCGATTCTGAGAGATCGCGGGCCGTTCGACTGGAGAATGGCCTGTTTCCACAGCCCGACGTGTTAGGCTATCGATGGACTGGAAATGTGCAGATTCAGGCCATTTTCATCCGCTGAGACAGCATAAGATTGACTCAATAAGCCCTGAAAGGCTCTGAATCAATGTTTTAAATAGGAGGCTAAGTCCTTCAGAATTTGATATCCAGAAAGCCTAAAGAGGGCTATAGCGGGGTTTGACAATACCATTGAAATTTCATGGGCAAAAATAAGTCAATTGCTTCATGTCTTCATTGCATCATCATTCAAAGTTTCAACGTCTTGATTTAGTTGGCTAAATCATCTATTAAAGTTCCAAACGTCATCAAGAGATTCATGCATTCATCACATCATCATTTAGCTGGCTAAATCACCTTAATTTAGCAGATTTAGCTGCCTATAGCGGTAGCCATAGCGTGCTATTCAGCTTAGCGCTAAATAGGGATTCTCTTAGCCCCTCATCTTAAAGCCTATGGGGGGGGGGGGGGGGGGGGGGGGGGGGGGCATTTAGAACATTGCTCTGAATGCTCTAGGTTCGTCGCCTCCACGCACCGCCAAAAAAAAAAAATTTTTTTGAGTGTGTACGATTGGGAATGTAATATTTTCTCTACTAAGCCTCAACATGGACACATAAACTGTATCATTCCTCCATATTTTTTAGTTCAGGTAATCAATTCTCATCCTATCCCTTTCTTCAATTGGCCCATATGTAATACCAACTCTTCTATCATCCCTTTTTCTTTTCCTAGACTCAATGACCATGGCCATCATTGACAACAACATCTGTGCGGCAGCAACATAAATCAAAAGCCTGGTTGCCCTGTCCATCTACAACACATGCACACACAAAAAAAAATTAATTGCTTCTGTACATACATGTTATGCAACGAACAACCCGTGAATACATGACTGCCTCTTATTTCGCAACACATCCTTTGATATTTCAATGCACAGAATATTTTTTCCAAACAATATCATGCACAACCAATGTACCAGCAGGGAAAGAAATCATTTTCTAAGGCAATGATCAGATCGAGTAACATCACATGGATTATTCAAAGGATCTGTAGGCAGGACTGTCTGTAGGTCCACCGGGTTACCTTTGCTCCTTCGTGCAGGCCGACGGACGGACGACGAGGATGACGGCGACCTTGGCTGAGGAGGAGGGCGGCACCTGCTGGAGTGGCGGAGGAGGATGGCTTCGGGCGTGGGTGGCGGAGGGGTCCTCGCCGGCGGTGAGTTTCGCCGCCTGGTCGCCGGATCGGGAGTCGGGTTTTTTTTATTTTTTCTTCGATTTCCTGTCGATTGGGTACGAGAGGGAGGAAAAGGGTAAGGTTGGGGGCGGTGGCCGAGCGGTGGCCGGAGCGGGCGGGAAAGCGCGCGTGTTTCCCTGGGAGCGCGGGAGCGACCGGGGGCCGCGCCGTCCCCTCGATTTCATACTCAAAATGATCTAAAATGTAGAAAAAAACGTCTCTAACGGAGGACCCAAAAGGATACCTATTTTCGAGACGCACGCGATGGCCGACCCAGAAATAGAGTGTGTCGCCACGTGACCCATCTCTCTCCACTCGCTCCATCTCCCTCCCCCGGCCGCGCCGACCCCAACGCGCGCCACGGCTCCCTCCTCCTCGAGCTTGACGGGCTACGCCGATCACCCTTCTCTCCGCCTCTTGCCCGGCTCGCAACGAAGACCTTCTTACTCCCCTCCTTCTTCCTCCTCCCGCCGCCTCCAGTCCCCTCCGCTTCCTCCTCTCACGCCGCCCCCTTCGCTTCCTCCTCCTGCACCGTCCCCTCGCGCCGCTCCTCCCACGCCGTCCCATCCGCTTCCTCCTCCCGCGCCGCCTCCGCGGGGACCCCTGCCGCAGCCCGCGCGCCCTCCTCACCGCGGCCTCCATGGTACCGTTCTTGTGCGCGACGCTGACAAGCCAGGCCCCGCCGCGTAGGGAGGAGGCCGAGGAGGCCGTCGTGCCTGGGAAGGAGCGGGGGGCCCGCCTCTTGCCCGTGCGAGGAGGCCGTCCGCCGAGTGCGGAAGGGCGCGGGAGGGGAGGGATGGGGCGCTCCACCTCGTCGGCCAGCGGGAGGGGGTGCGGAAGACGGCGGCGCTGGAGGAGCGAGGCGTGGCCGGCCATGGCAGCGAGGGGGAGGCGAGGAGAGAGAAGGGTTAGCTGGGAGAGAGAAGGAGGAGAAAGGGGAGTCGGTTGGAGATGAACTTTTTTAGGTGCAGTCCTTCAAGCTCAGGTAGATGTATTTCGGGTTTTAGGTCTCCATTAGGTATTCAGGGTTGGAGTCAGTCTGACTTTGCATAAAAAAGGGGTCGCCCCAGCCATCTTGACCCAGTCATCCATCCAAACACAACCTAATGCGGCGGCTCCTTGCAAAAATAATTTGGCCGGCCTCCTCGCTTCCGGCTGCCTCGACCGGCATTCGGGTATTCGTCTGTTCTCTTCTAGATTATAGTTAGGTCTTCCCGCGGTGGTTGCTTTTGACGACGGCTGTGGTGGTTGTTAGGGTTAGGGTTTTTCTAATGACCTAGTCGAAGAGGGTTGTGGCGTCGGTGCAGCGTCGTCAAGTTCGTCGGCATAAAGCAATGGATGATGAGGTGTCTCGACAGTGGTGGCGAGTCGAAGACGCCATCGTCGATGGAGAATAAGGTACTTCGGCCTCTCCTTTGTCTTTTTGTGATTCTTCCTGACCATAATTGTAGGCTAGTGAAAGTTTGGTTTCTGGTGACATTCATCTGGATGTTTCTCGGATTTGTGTTTTTCCATGACAAATCTGTTGGAGGCGGCATTGAGCTCGATGATGGGCTTGACTGGACAAGTTCATCGAATTTGCTTGTGGAGAGATCTATCCTTCTTTTGCGAAAAGGTTGGGTTTCAGTTTTCTCCGTTAGAGATAAAGATGACGGTTGTGGATGGTGAGATGTCCGTATTCGTTTAGATCGGAGTTTTCGTCCGTAGAATATCTATTTGGGATGGTGATCTAAGATGGTGGAATTTACGACACTTTTAAAGTTTCTCTTCTCACATCAATGAAGTTGGTATTGTTTTGGTATCGTTTGCGTTGCTTATGTAATCAGGAGATGTAATATGTTATATCAATGAAATTCCTTTTTCGAAAAAAAAAGAATGAATAGCTATCGGTTAACAGATTCGTCATGCTTTTACACTACAGGCCGGTGTGTTTCAGTTGAAACTTGAGATCGAAATGAATATGCAGTAGAGAATCAGATGGATGCTTTACCATTTCATCACGTCCTTGCGTCGAGACTGCAATTCTCGAAGTCTGAATTTAATAGTTCCATTTCAGCTAGATGTTTTAATATTGTAGCACGCATTTACTTTTTTGAGGGTTTTTTGTTTTGCCCACCCTCGTACCCACTCTACGGCTAAGTCTTATACTCGTCATTGCCCTAGTATCATGGCATAACTTGCCTGTCGTAATGTCGTTACATGTAAAGAACGATTTTATATGGTGACTTAGTTACATGTAAGATTTCACAAAAAAAAAAAGTTACATGTAAGATTCATCATCCTAGACATGCATCATCCTAGCATAACCTGCCGTCACCACTGATCACGTAGTATACATTACAAGTTGAATTATATTTAAAAATATTGAAAAGTACATTTCGTAAAACTCTAGGTTCTTTGTACTTTTCTATAAAAAAGTTAGATATTTTTACTTAATTATTTTGCACGGAAGGTATAATAACTTGTGAGGTAGATGTGTTTTAGTCACAAACCTAAATTGCTCAATCGAATCACACAACTTGTTATAAAGGCGCAAATGAACTCATAAGCTAAAGATTTATTATAGCGTAAGTTTGTGAAGCTAAATAAAATCAAGATTCAACATGTATATAAACATATGTTTCCACAATACATATTTCACGTGTCATATGCAGAAATCACTTTTGTTTTTTCCGACGCTTGAACAAACTTATTTCATTTTTATCGATGCAATTACTCTAACGCAGTCAAAATTCTCATTACCATTACTATTAGCTCACAAGAGTCGATGTGACATCTTTTTGCCAACATGATGCTTTTTTTTCTCATAGCAAATATGTTTTTCCGGTATGCTTTATGACTTCTTTTGCACCGCAATAACAAGTGTGTGACCTAATTAAACAATTTTCAAGTTGTATGACTAAATCGTATCAACCTCATAAATTGTGGTATCACCGATAAAATTCACTCTTTACTTACACTGGGTTAACCTCATTTGTGGTTTTGAAGTCTCTAAAACTCTCATCCTCTTAAAAATTTGTGGTTTTAACCTTATCTTGTGGCTTTATTATGACATGTTGCATCAATATTTCGGGTTTCTATGATTAGAGAGATGCGAAAGTGCCTGTAGCCTAATGGTTACAAGAGGCTCAATAGCATCCTAAGTCCTGAGTTTGACTCCTTATGAGAGCGAATTTTTCGAGATTTAACAGCATTGTGCTTTCAGTGGTATGCGCCAGTGGTGACTTCGTCGATCTCGAGGATTTACCGGCTCAGTCTTCGAAGATGCTCATAGGGGTAGTGTTTGCGTGCGTGTATTCATAAAGGTGAGTATACGTGCGTTGTGAGTGTCTGAGTTGTACTGTGTAATCAAAAAAAAAATATGACTAAAGAGATGCACGAATCTTCAAGCAGATCGTGTGGCAGAGGAAGAACCGGTTGATTCTGGTTCGTCGCTGCCGTCAGTTAAGCGTGCCGTTGGTTTCCCTCCCCTTTGGATGAAACCAATTCGATCCGCGAGGAAGGAGAGCAGCGCACCCTTATCAGTTATCCCCTTCCTCTTCCCACCACAAAAACAGAGCATGGACTCGCGCCACGGCCGCTGCTGATGCGCCCCTCGCCTCCTCCACCATTGCTCTGACCCCGGGCCTCCAATGGCATCCGTCCATTCCCTCGCCGTCTCCGTCGCAGCCGCTGCCGGCATCCCGGCTGTCGACGCCCGGAGGCTTCCGCCCAACTCCGTCGCCTTTGTCGACAAGGTGACCGAATATTCATTCATTCCCTTGGCCATCTCTTCACATTTGAACTCGTATCCGTTCTCAATGTGCTCTCGTTACGGTGATTGGTGTGTAATTGTTAGTAGAACAATTAACTAGCTCAAAAAAAAAAAAACTGCATCTTTACTGGACAAGTGACGGACACTGATGAAAGTGTATACCGGATTGCTCATCTCACCCTGGATTCCATCTTTGCAGACGATTTCGTACAGCAGGAGCTCGCAATCAATGGAGAACGGCAGCTCGGAGCCTCCGCTGCGGCCGCTCGACGTCGGCGAAGCCATGGGCATGCTCAGGGAGGGGAAGACGGTGCAGTCGGCGATGTACGTGCCGCTGCTGCACCGGTGCGCGGATACCGGCGGCCTCGGCGCCGCCAGGGCCGTGCACGGGCACATGGTGAAGACGGCGACCGCCGCGGACATGTTCGTGGCGACGTCCCTGGTCAACGTGTACATGCGGTGCGGGGCGTGGGAGGACGCGCGCAGGCTGTTCGACGGAATGCCGGAGCGGAACGTGGTGACGTGGACGGCGCTCATAGCCGGGTACACGCTGAACTCGCAGCCGGCGCTCGCGGTGGAGGTGTTCGTCGAGATGCTGGAGGCCGGGAGGTTCCCGTCGCATTTCACGCTCGGCGGCATGTTGAATGCGTGCTCCGCGTTGTACGATGTTGACTTGGGCAAGCAGGTTCATGGGTATACGATTAAGTATGGTGCCGAGTCAATCACGAGCATGGGGAACTCGCTCTGTAGATTGTATGCCAAAGCTGGAAAGTTGGATTCTGCTTTGAAGGCCTTCCGGAGGGTCCCTGACAAGAATGTGATCACGTGGACGACGATAATCTCTGCCTGTGCGGAAGATGAGAACTATGTGGATCTTGGACTGGCTCTCTTCCTTGAGATGCTTATGGATGGAGCGATGCCTAATGAGTTCACTTTGACGAGTGTGATGAGCTTGTGTGGTACAAGGCTGGATCTGAATCTAGGTAGGCAAGTTCAAGCCTTCTGCTTCAAAATTGGTTGCAAGAATAATATTCCGGTAAAGAACTCGACAATGTACCTCTATTTGAGAAAGGGTGAAACAGAGGACGCAATGCGGTTGTTTGAAGAAATGGATGATGTCAGTATTATTACGTGGAATGCAATGATCTCGGGTTACGCGCAGATCATGGATGCAGCAAAGGATGACCTCCATGCTCGATCAAGAGGGTTCCAGGCGCTCAAGATTTTCCGTGACCTTAATCGGTCTGAGATGAAGCCAGATTTGTTCACCTTCTCAAGCATTATGTCAGTCTGCAGTGCCATGATGGCCTTAGAGCAGGGCGAGCAAATCCATGCACAGACGATAAAGACTGGTTTCTTGTCAGATGTTGTGGTGAACAGCGCACTTGTGAACATGTATAACAAATGTGGATCCATTGAAGATGCAACCAAAGCTTTTGTGGAGATGCCAGTACGGACTCTTGTCACATGGACATCTATGATCTCAGGGTACTCTCAGCATGGTCGGCCCCAACAGGCAATACAACTCTTTGAGGACATGAGGTTTGCTGGAGTAAGGCCAAATGAAATCACATTTGTAAGTGTGCTTTCAGCCTGCAGCTATGCTGGTTTAGTTAAAGAAGCTGAGCGCTATTTTGACATGATGAAGAATGAGTACAAAATAGAGCCCGTTGTGGACCATTACGGCTGCATGATTGACATGTTTGTGCGGTTGGGTCGATTGGAAGATGCATTTTCCTTTATCAAAAGGACAGGTTTTGAGCCGAATGAGGCCATCTGGTCCAGTTTGGTTGCTGGATGTCGGAGCCATGGAAACATGGAACTTGCTTTCTATGCTGCTGATAGGCTGCTCGAGCTCAAGCCAAAAGGGGTTGAAACCTATGTCTTACTGTTGAACATGTACATTTCCAAAGAGAGGTGGCATGATGTGGGCAGGGTGCGGAAGCTTATGAAACAGGAAGATCTTGGGATTCTTAGGGATCGCAGCTGGATAACAATAAAAGACAAGGTGTATTTCTTCAGGGCTAATGACAGGGCTCACGATGATAGTGATGAGCTGTATCAACTTCTGGATAATTTACTGGAAAAGGCTAAAGCCATTGGGTATGAACCATACCAAAGTGCCGAGTTATCTGACAGTGAGGATGACGAGAAGCCTGCTTCAGGTTCAGTAAAGCACCATAGTGAGAGGTTAGCTGTTGCATTAGGGCTGCTTCAAACGCCTCCGGCTGCAACAATCCGGGTCACAAAGAATATTACCATGTGCAGAGATTGCCACAGCTCTATTAAGTTCTTTTCATTACTTGCAAACAGAGAGATTATTGTCCGGGACAGTAAAAGGCTTCACAAGTTCAGGGATGGTCAGTGCTCTTGTGGGGATTTCAGTGCTCTATTGTAAGTAATTTCAGGATTTCACTAATATTCTACTCCCAGGTCTCAGCAATTTTGTACTGGAAATAGCCAAATAGGTTACAACTTGCATAGAATGTTGTATGATGCCAGGCATTTCTGAAGTGATCTTTCTGCTGTGAGCATCTTAGAATTTTTTGTCAAAAGCAAATTTTGCTCAGTCAGCATCTGTAACATATGACTGGACACTCAAAAAAAGTTGTCCAATATGCACACAAGGATGGCAGTATAGGGAGCTGAACATTTTTGTAAACTGTTGTAAATGCTGGTGAATAGGATCAAAGATTTTTTTTTGTTTGAATTCAACATCATTTTACCCATATCTTGATTGGAGATTGTGTGTAACATATGAGTAGCAGTTATATGATACGACTGGCCAACAGACCTATCTTCTCCCTTTTCAATTCTTTTCCTTTTTTTGGGCTAAGAAAGCATTTGAAATGTAAAAACGCTGACTTCCTTTATGTTTTTTGTCCACGTTTGCAATCACAGATTTAAGGAATTGATGTAACAGACTGTGGTATATAATGGAACAAGTATGAAGGACCATAGGCAGTAATTACATATGAACCTAGTGCAACAATTTTTCGAAGACCCTGAGCAACAATTTTGCAACACCCATATAACTTTCCCTAAAGATCCAATATGATAAAGTTTTTTTTTTTTGAATGGAACAAACTTTCCATTAAACCATTGTCATCGCAGAATTGCGATCATTCAAAGACTGAATACAAGCAGGTACCATGTCCAATAACAGATCACATATTAACCAGAACACTCTTTCCCTAACGATGCCAAGGAATGAGCTACACTATTACATTATCTCGGTTTATGAAGAACTCGAGAATTATTAAACTCATGTGCTAAGAAGCTCTTTAACTTGTGCAACAGGCCACCGCCCACTGAACATCAGCTATACTCACCAGATTGTAGTGCCTTCACCACCATTGATGCATCTATCATTCTATCTCCAAGATAAATATTTGATATCCCCAACTCTGATGCAGCTCGGACACCCAGTAAGCAAGCTATCAACTCGGCATGATATGGATCAAGCAGGTGACTAAGATTTCCTCTACCAGCACATATCACTTACCCATCATGATCTCAAATCACAAAGCCCCAACCGCCAGTGTAAGTTCCAGCATCAAAGGCGGCATCAAAGTTTACTGTCAAAATTCCCTGTTCTGAAAGTAAAATGTGATATAGTTTCTTAACTGTGAGGAAAAGCTATTTAATTCATTCCCGCCGGGGCAAGAAAATGTATACTTGTTGAGAGCATAACGTGAGTCCATTTTGTTCACATCCATCTGTCGATGGGACTATTGCGTGTATTATTTCCTAATTTATGACCTCTTGGTAAAAACCCAGATTTAAGGCCATTTGCATATGAAAGACAAATTTTGGCCCGCGTTGTCCAAACACACCATAATTCAACCAGACCCACTGCATCCAAGTACTAGGACTCCCCTGCCTCCAAGGATATTGTTAACCGACGTGAACAAGATTTCGGTCCATTTATCAGTTCCTTTTCACAAACACATCAATCACTCTCCCTCCAATCAATTCCATATGTAACCATCCCCGGATCACATTGAACATGTGTCGCTTACTGTTGAGATGTACACTCCGTCATTTGACTCCGATTGGAATCTCTCCAACAATGACCTATCATCCACCCTATCATCCAGGCACGCATTTGAACACGTTGGCACTGCCAATGACACCCATATTAATACCGAAATGTGCAGATCGCAGGAACCCATATCTGGTAAAAACGTGTGAGAAACAGTGCTGCGGAGTGCAGTTGCAAGTCGTTGTTCTGAACGTAAAAAAGGTAAGAATTTAATTCTGCGCCCGTGTCAAAATCCTTGGGTCAGAATTGATGGCTTGCATTTTTCAGGTCACTCGGTCCAACCAAAACTCTTACTCTCGCATGATTTACTCATGGAGTACGTACAAAGCTCGGTACAACCGGCAAAGGTCTTATCATCCATGCGACTGAAAGCTGCAGCATGGCAGATTGCTCTCGCGACAGTTGTGCCCACAAAAATATCTGCAAAAAGTTTCGAGCATGATGGAAAGTGAAATGAATCGACCAAAAAGCGTCGACTGGTCGATGGACACAGCTGCTCAATTTTCCCTGTCAGTGTGGCCGTTTTGTGTTTCGCACGATGCTATTTATGCAGCACAGCTTCGGCCACGTACCCAAGCTTGTAGCGGTCGTGGAGTATAGAGATGGATGCATCTTGTGTGGGTACGTAGTAATGTTGCAGATGCACGTGGGTTTCAGGTCTCATGTCAAAGAATTAAGGTGCTGTTTGGTTCACAGTTTATAACGTAATCGCATTGCGGAGCGGTAACCATTACCGATACAGCTGCTTGTTTCGACTTCACCCGCAAACGCGTTGCCTCACATATTAAGTACGTTCTACAGTAGGACCATCGTATATCAAGGCGATGCCTCACATATAGAGAAGCATCTAATAAGATAGGCCCGTCTTTATACCTGAACTAAATGTTTTCTCCTAACGATGGCGGGATGAAGGGCAGTTTCTTACAACTTCCTAGGCCATGTTGTTTTATTTGCAAACGCGTCTGAGCACGTATTTCATTAATAAAAGAAGAAGAATTACGACGACCACACCAACGGCTCAAGCTAACTCGAACCGGTCGACAAGTTCTTACATGAGACTATTCTTGCTGAACCCAAACTATTGGAAAGGACCTTAATCGAAACCCATTTCAAAGGCGCCAATTAGTCACTTTCCAGGTAACTACTCCCTCCATTTCAAATTACTTGACGCTTTTTGACTTTTGTAAATCACGTTTGACCACTCGTCTTATTCAAAAAGTTTGTGCAAACATCATTTATCTTGTTATGGTTTGTTTTATCATTAGAGATACTTTAAGCATGATTTATTTGTTTTTATATTTGCATAAATTTTTTGAATAAGACAAGCAGTCAAACATGATCTGAAAAAGTCAAATGTGTCAAGTAATTTGAAATGAAGGTAGTACTAATAATTGTCATTATATATTTTGGAATCATATTGAGCATGTATTCAGACCTTCTGCGTCATTTGATTCCGACTATGATCTCTTGAACAACAACGTTTCCTCCACCCTACTCTACCGAGGGGCATTCGAACACGTCGTCATGGCCTTTAAGAAGTCATTAACACTCTAGTCAATAACAAATAATGTGCAGATCACATGAACGCATTTGCACACCACCTAAACGTGTGGCGGAAACGTACACATACGTACAAACTGCAAATAATTAGAGCCGCAACAACCTTTTAGGGTCCCTTAATGAGGATTACAATGACTTCCGAATGATTTTACTTCCTTGGTGCGTAAGACCAAGCATCCTTGTCGCAGAAAACAATAGAGATCGTGCAGTGAAAGGATAAATGATGTTTGCACAAACTTTTGACCTTGTGAAGTTAAGATGGGTCAATGAATGCATTTTGTATGGTGCTGCAGGGAACAGTTGCATGTGGTTTTCAGAAAGTGATTTATTTTGCTCGGGTCAAGATCTGTTCTTTTGGATCGGCATCAATTGAGATAATAAGAGCATCTTCAAGAGACTCCTATAAAATTGGTCCTATAAACTTATTTTTGAGACAATTAAAAACACTACACAAAACATGGCTTTTGTAACACATGCCTGTAACAGAAGTGATAATGTGTTACAAAAATATTTCATAGTAACATATTCGTTTATGTTATTGAGTGTGCTTGTAACACAAATTCTTATTTTGTAAAAATGTGTTACAGATAATTATTCTAGTAACATAAAAATAGTGTTACAACTATAGTGTTACATGGAAAGCAATATGTTCGAAGCATAGCAAGTCTTGAACTAATAGTAACACAAACAAATGTTACTGTTATGTGTTACTGCAAACCATAGTAACACTTTTCTTAAGCTATAGTAACATATATTCAAATAATTTTAAAGTTAAAAGCAATTAAAGGTAACTTCTAACCATATATGCATGAGTAGTGTAGTGGAAACTCAACAACTAATGATGGTTAGGTCTTAGGATCAAACAAATCCCAGCAGACCCTAACTATTTTGCAATATTTTTTTGTGTTACTAGTAACACATTTTTTTAGACATAGTAACAAACTTATATGTGTTCCTACATTATTATTGTAACATATTTTTTCACAAACAGTAACATATATATGTGTTACACTAGAACATGCTCTAGTAACACCAGCATATGTACTCCCTCCATTTCAAATTAATTACTTGACGTTTTTGACTTTTGTAATCACATTTGACCACTCGTCTTATTCAAAAAATTTGTGCAAATATCGTTTATCTTGTTATGGTTTGTTTTATCATTAGAGATACTTTAAGCATGATTTATTTGTTTTCATATTTGCACAAAACTTTTGAATAAGATGAGCAGTCAAACGTGATCTAAAAAAGTCAAATGTGTGAAGTAATTTGAAATGGAGGTAGTATCACTTATTTTATGTGTTACTATAGGCCTCTGTAACACATTTCTCTAACTTACTAAAGGCCTGACGTGACGTAGTCAAAATTATGAGGGGCAAATTTGCTCTCCTCCTCCAACAATCCTCCCTTAAAAATGGATTAGAACACTTTTGACTGGGCCACGTCAGCATTTGGAGCCACAAAAACATTAATTTCATAGCAAAAGGAATAGACAGGAGCCCTAATTCTTCCCCTGTTTGTAGCTACAAATGAGGAGAGTTTAGGGGCTATGAAAAAACTAAGGGTGGTTTTGGGATCCTGTTGGAGATGGTTTTCTGGATTGGATCCTAATATTTGATTTAAGGAAGGTTTATGAGGCTCTCTTGGAGATGATCTAAGCTCGTCACCTTTTAGGACGGAGAGGGACCCCTTTCAGAAAAGTAAACAGAGATATGGACATTTAAGGAAACATTAACATGAGGATTTGGGGTCCCAATTCCTTTATGTGAGAAAAGTCATGCATAGGCATAACAACTTTTCATTGTTTGATCTAGGCTGGTGCTATAGTATTATAAACCTTTGTTCGTAGAGGAGTTTGACGGTGCCTTATACCGCCACTAGTATTATACTAGTGGTATTATGCATACCACCAGTATCACCGCCACGAAATTACACATAAAAATAATGAACCAAGGGTAAAAAGAAAAGAAAGAGCCCGTAGGGCTAACATCTCCGTGGCTTCTCTTCTCTTCTGCCACCCGCTCAAGTACAGGTGGGGAAGGGGTGAGGTCCATTAAGAAAGAATGACGGCGGCGATCACAAATTCAGGAGAATAAAGATCTAGAGAGATACACATGAGAATTGACTGTCTTCATTTGCGATAACAATTAGTCCTCCTGTTTGAAGCCTTGAGAAACTAAAAATTAATCGACTAATAGTCAGTTCTATGGATCCAAATAAAACCTTTGAACCATGGAAACCGGTGTCAACCTGGGCCTCCCTCTATTACTGAGGGGCCACCATTAGGCCATCTTGTTCCATGGCTGGCTGCCTTCTTTTGACTGTTAAGGAAACGGACGATAAGAACTCATGACTATGCTAGTAAAAAGAGGACTTTTCCAGTCCATATTACTACCTAGCTAGTTTGTAATTTATAATGGAATAAACGACCTTCTAATAATGATTATTTCTTTCATAGGGCTAGCCTACTTGTTCATTGGATTGATGAATGAGATAAAGATCAATAATGCATCCTTTAAAAAATTAATTACAATTCTAAAATTAATATCTTTTTGATATTACCCTCAATTTAATAAAATAACTTGTATTAGTGGGTAAAATGCAATAATGGACTTGGACAATCAGATCATAGTACTAGCAAGTATCAGTAAAACATAGGAAGAGTCAAGGCCCAGCCAAAAAATAACTATGAGAAAAAAAATAGAGTAATCTCCAAAAGAGTTACTTGATCTTGTTTTCCTAAACTTGGGAAACGTATAAAATAAGCTATACTATGATCATGTTTATTGATGAGGTTAATAAGAGTTGTGAAATAAGGGAACTAAAGTTATTAGCCTCATCACTAATCTTATTAGCCTATTAGAGTTGTGAAGTTGTCTGTCACTAAATTTTTAAAGCACTCACTCTATGAACGTACACACATGCATAACCTACCCCTCTTAACACCTATATAAGGTTGAGCCAACTGATCTCTAAATGCACGTTGTCACCATAGATGCCTTATTGTCGACGGTGACGTGGCCTACCATTAAAAGAATAATTAGATGTAAATATATGCAACATTTATATCAAGTGGGGTGGCCACCATTACTTTAAAAACCAATAATAACTGAAGGCTCGTTTTGTAGTGTAGTGATTCTCAAGATGTCGCAAAGTGCACAAAAATTTTACAAGCCGACTTTTTGCCATGATTGATCAGCTTAACAACCGTTTGGTTAATCTACTAAACATGAAAGTTTGTAGATTTCCATCCGTTAGTCTCCCTCTTACGCAGCTCCTATAATACATTTATTCGGCATCCAACATGTGCGGTTAACTGTAGACAGATTCTGCACCATATTATACCGAATAAAATCTCTCGAACGACGACGACGTACCATCTCGATGCCTGTTTCTCGACACAACCTGAAAGTCATTAACACCCTAATTAACATAAATACTTGCAGAGAAAATGCCCATCGACGCATATGCATCAGTGCATCAGATAAACGTGGCTGAACCGGCCATACTTTTTTTTTTTTTTGCGACTAAACGGCCATACACAACTGCTACTGATTGGAGGAGATTTCGCAGTGACCTCAGCGGATTGACGGAAGTTGCAACAAACTTTCAGAGCCTCTGAACGTGGGCGGCAACGAGCTAGCTCCGGAATATTTCTGTTCAGACCTTATTAATTTTTTGCATGTTTTCTTTGGTTACCCGTCCGCGCGCGCCTCTGGCCCTGTCGTCGCAGGAAAAATGGAGGAAAGATCATGCGTGGAGTGAGAAGAAGGGTGCACGATGAATGATGAGCATATATGGTCCTTGTTTGACCTAGCTAGCGGCGATGCAGAGGCACGTGCTTTTTTCAGACAGGAAATTGAGCTTTTGCCCGAGGTCAAAATCTGTTCATGGTTGGCACATCGCCCTAGCAGCCGTCATCCATCTCCTCGACAGGCACCTTTTAACTGTGGACTGGACACATACTTTACGTGGAGCAGCCGCCGCGTGGACACGTGTGCGTCATTCTCCGTCCAAGCCGGGCCTCATGTTTGGACTACAAGAACTCATGTTCAGTTGGATTGTTATCCTATGGCAATGATTTTCAACCGCCAAAAAAATGGCAATAATTTTAGGATGGACGGTGTACAGTACAAACTTATACGGCCCTTTTACTGAAAAGGTTGAGCGGAAAATCAATAAGTTACAGCTTGTGAAAAAGGTATAAGCAAAGAAGCTGTGAATACTCGACATAGTGTAAAATCATACAGCACTGAGGTTTGCTATTTAATTTGCATTTCTACGGAAGCTGCCCACATTTCGTAAAGTTAAACTTGTCCAGCTCCATTTTAGACTCGCCATTATCACGCGTATTCGTTATCCGACCCGCTTTCACTCCTGCTCGACGGAAAGCGGCCCGAAACAAACACGCTATGGGCGGGATGAACAGGGCCATACATTCGTGCGCCTGGAAGCGTCCAGATTGGCATGTGCTCGTCCGTTTGGAGACAAGCCGGTAGCCGTTGCTTTCATGCTTTTTTGTGCCAGCACCGCACCGCACAAGTACCGTACCGTGTGCGTTCCTGATCGACGCATTCACGCCTGCACGATTGGCAGACGATTGCGAATTGCCCCTTCAGGAATCGCTTCCCGGAGCGGGTCACGGAAAGCAGGGCCCTCTGCAAGCTGCAGATGTGCAGTTGCAACGTGCTGCCGTTTGGACGATGCATATGCGTTCGGAGGTCGTGTCGTTCAGGTACGGGCAACTTGGACAGTGGATACTTGCGTGGAGGAGAAAACATGGGAGTTTGTTTCGCTCATTTCAGCGCTCTGTTGGTGCCTTTGCCTAATATGCAAACTCGCGCGCCATGTTATTTCAACTGATGTGTGAAATCGGTTTTGGAAATTTTCTTTTAGCGCGAGTTTATTTATTTTTACCACATGTAACACATGCATGTTGTTAACAGTTGTGATGATGCGAAGAGTTATGCTGAGCTTAGGAATTAACCAGAGTGATGAATAATTGTTAACTTCCACCACAATTTTTTGTAGGGAAACTAACCTAAATTCTTTCATTACTCAAAGAGTGTTTACATATCGCCGCTCGAAGGCGGGGATCACGGCAGAATTTGTACATGGGGTAGACGAAAAGCAACTGGTCTATTATAGAAGTCGCCCCTCCCACCGCCCTGATAGGCGACGCGGAACTTCCACCACAAATAACCATGCCAACTAAGTTATTGTCCCTGTTCACAAGACCTTAATAACTTGAATCCAATGCAAGACTAGATCGTCCACCTTTTCTACAACTTATATTTCAAAAAAGAAAGAATTGAACCCGCCTCTCGCTCATTTCGGTGTCTATGGCAGAACATTTGCCATCGCCTCTTGGCCCCTCTCCTTCTCCAAAGGTCTAGCTGATAGCTACAAGGTCTGGTAGTAGTTTTAGTACAACTAGTCCTAGCTCTAGGGTATTTGTGGTTTCGGACACCATCATCTCTTATAGGTCATCTCTGAAATCTTAAAAGACAATGGATATTTTCATAACTGCGTTATTGTGTTAATGGTAACTTTTTTGAGCATTGTTGATCTGAGACAAATAGTAATTGCTCCTCGTCTCAAAAATGAACCAGGAAAGTGTACGTTCGTACTGGTAAGTGCAGCGAATTCCACATCATCGCCCCAATACCACCAATAAAAGTGCATTCTCTGCATCCAAGCACAGAATCCCAACATTGTAGAATGCTCATACAAAGGTCATCACTAATATGATCACAAAGTATTTGCCACGCTGGATGTAAATCCCACATGGCAACTGATGTGCCAACATAGAGTAGCCCGCATGCACCGCTGCATCGTTGTTGTCTCTTGTAGTCACATTGGCGCACCAAATCCCAAAGCAGCCCATTTTTGTAGTCTAAGGGTGCGACCCTCCTGAGTGATTAACATTATGATGCATCCCAAATATGCATCATATTTCCAAATGTAGATAATTATAAGACTACATATCATCGGGTAGTTTGTAGTTATCTATACGTTGTTTTGTGGATAATACTTTGCTATACCAAAGGTAATATTTTTTATCCAATTTTTTTTTGTTTACATACCCTAAACTCTAAATGTTAAACGATGTTCGTCTTTACTTGAAGAACAACTAAGTTGATTTATTTCCTATCCTCTATGGATTAGGTGTAATATCTCTATGGGTTAGCCAATAATGAGCTTTGCTTGTTTCGTAAAAGAACAGAGCCATGCCAGCTCGTTCGGGGAACTAGCTAGAGAGAAAATCCTTGGGTAGGCAAAAGCCTTGTGTAACTGTTATTTTATATGGCAGTGACTATTTAATTTTTGTCAGTCACATGACCACATGATAAGGAAATCATACAAAATATAAAACCACTATAATTTGGGTAACCTAATTAAAACACTAGGAGGCATCTTAGCATACTAAATATGTTGTTTGCACCCACGTTTATGACAGCAAAGACAAATACATGTGAGTCAAAAAAATAAAGATTCTCTACCATATACAACAATTACAATATACAGAAGAAATATGGTGCCCTAGACAAAATTAAAGGTTTAGGTAGGGAACTAGTAGGAAACGACAACAATTGCTGCATCAAGTGCAGAACCTACTACCTCCCTTCCAAAATATAGATGTCATTTCTCTGAGCACGGGAATTAAGAAGACGTAAAGAGGTGGGTGCATAGAAAATGAGGAGAAGAGAGATATAGAGATAGAGATGTATCGAGAAGAGAGAAAGGTGTGTCGGAAAGTGAGAGTAACAAGTAGTTTGAGAAAAATAATGAAGTCTAGAATGACAAGTATTTTGTAATGGATGTAGTATAAACTAGGTTCCGAACACCTGATGCTATTGGTTATGTAGATGGACTTTTATTCTAACTCATTGGACTCCTTACATATATTAGTGGTTGTAGCTCAGTCCTAACAGTATGCTACACTGTACCTACGAACTAGTAACCGTCTATTTTGTCATGTTCCTTGTCTTTTCATTCACATGATCTTGAAAGTTGTTCTCCTTGTTTGTACTGGGTGATTGTTCGCGCAATATTTTCTTCAGTTTCCTCCTATCAAAGCAGGGAGTAAATTCTTAACTTTCTGTATGTTGAAATCCAAGTGACATGGTCACATGGATAACTCCAAGTTCACTGGTTAATCACATGTCGATGCAAATGTCACTTTCTGTGATGTGGACTCCGCGTATTATACGATTATCCAAACAGACAATTTTTCTAGTTTTCCACTTTGTTTTTGAGCATGATGGTGATTGAGACTTTAACAAAAAAGAAGTACAGAAGCATCCATAGATGTCGAAGTTGATGGCCAAGATATACTAGCACTGCTCCTGGAGAAATTTAAAACAAAAAAGATGCCCTGACAGACAGGACCTCCCTGCGCTAATATATATGTCATGATGCAGAGTCATCGTTGGCCCTGAAATCCATTTGCAAGGACAGTTGGCGATTGGAAATTTAAAGGACAAAGCTAGCAGATCCAGGACAGCTGCCAATCATCAGAAAAACAAAAAATCAATCCATTCATGAGCAACTCACCAAATATTTTGTCATGCAGAGAAATTAAATAATAGAAAGTTGCTGTAGCTTCCTAGAAGGTGTGACCAATCAAGTTTTCAATTGTGTTTTAACTGAACGAAGATGAGTACATATTTTTTAAATATATTATAAGTACATTTCTGATCGCTGGAAGATGCTAGAGTTCTATAGCTAAAAATTCGGACCACTTGTTACGCTTGACCGTATTCAGATAATTTTCACTGAAGTTTACCGACAGATTGAGCAAACAATCGTGGACACAGATTAACGTTTAGCAACCAAACTGTATTCAGAAGAGGAACAATCATGTTATAAAGACTTAACCGCTAATGGGGTGTTGCATGGTGTAACTCAAGGGAAACAGCAAGAAACGGAGCTATACATTAGTTTCACCGCAGTAACTTGTGCCTGCAGTTCCAGTAGAAAGGAGTTCGAAAATGATAAATAGAAGAGAACTAAGGTCGACCACCGAACCTTCAATAGGTTTCAAAAGAATGTAACAGAAAAAAATATATGAAGACAAAATACTTTGAATATAATAAGTTTCCCAAAAAAATCTAAAAATAAAAATAACTGAAATGGAAATTACCATTCGTGATGGAGCATGTTATAGCAAATGTGTCTTTTTTTTTCTTCTCCTAAAGTACCCTCATTGCTGGGTTTTAGGTTTCCTTTATGTATAAATAAGATTGAATTTGGTGTCAAAACTTTTTCAACATATATCACAGCACCTCTTCCCTTCCCTCAGTCATTTTCTTTAAAAAAATTGAAAAAAATGTATATATCTCTACATGCAAAGATCACATAATTCAATACCAAGTTCTCCATTGGCATGCACATGCCATTCCTTCCTAGATCAATCCTGGCTAGCTTAACTGTAGCCTTGTAGGCTTCACGACTGTGGCTACCTGTGGTGAGTCTACACACGGCTTTCCACCCAATTTGGTGGTCAGGTTGTACTGGACCTGACGGGAGTATGAAAGAGAAATTACTACATTGGAGTGAGAAAAACCAGAAACAAATCATCAGTAAGTCATCCATGCGCAGTCCAAGCAGGCCTAGCACAATTTAAATGTGGATTCTCTTATAGAGCTCCCTCTTACCTGAATAGGGGCAAGTGTTCCTTTCAATCTAGGTGTCCACATTTTACAAATATTACCACATAGAGCCTGCAGCAACAAGTCTTCGAAAACACCAACCAGAAAGCTTTACGTAATTACACTCCAAAAAAAAAAGACTTAATTCAACTCCTGTATTTACTTCCAACGAAAGTACTTACACTTATTTTATCCGTTTTCATGGAAATCACAGTTGCCACCCCAAATTTCTTTCATTTCAGTTTTAGATAATGGTTTAAACCATGACAAATAATTTCAATATAATTATTTGTACCCTTCCAGTTTCATCTGAAAAGTCATTTTTATGGATTTTTTTTGTTGACTACCTATTAAATGAAATTTGCCTGGTACATCTTCTTCACCCTTTCCTCCTGTGATGCTTCTACAGGTTCAAAACTTTCACTGTCACATCTTTTTTTGAGACTAGAACAAGTGATTTCTTATTTTCCAACTGAATATTGACGAAGCCACAAAGAATTGCTCCCAGCTGGTCCCAGACGGAAGGGAAAAAAATGTTGAAATTTATAGCATCCTTCATGAAGAAATTTTATTGCAGGTTCAGGTAAATGAAAATTTACTTTCATCCCAAATCTGGGACCGTTACTTTTATTTTTTTGATAGACAACAACGACTTAATTCAGCTCCTGCATTTGCTTCCAACAAATACAATTTATTGACAGACTTGTTTTATCCGTTCTCATGGAAATCACAGTTGCAACCCCAAATTTCTTTCATTTCAGTTTCAGATAATGGTTTCAACCATGACAAAATAATTTCAATATTACTATTTTGTACCCTTCCAGAGTTTCATATGATAGGTTTTCTTTTGGAATTTTTTTGTTGACTAGCTATTAAATGAAGAGAATTTTCCTGGTACATCTTCGCCCTTTTTCCTCCTGTGATGCTTCTACAGGTTCAAAACTTTCACTGTCACATCTTTTCTGAGAACTAGAAGAAGTGATTCTTATTTTTCCAAACTGAAGTTTGACGAAGCTACAAAGAATTGCTCCCGGCTGGTCCAAGAGGGAAGAAGAAAAAAAAAACTGTTGAAATTTATAGCATCCTTGATGAAGAAATTTGGCTGCAGGTTCAGCTGGTAAATGCATGGGAAATTACTTTCATCCCAAATCTGGGAGGTAATCATTAATTTTCTTAATTAACAGGCAATTAAGTACCGAGAAATTAATGATTATATAGCGACCTTCTGGGAGGTAATTGGTGCAGATTGAATCGGACGGGATCAACAGGAAGCCGGTCCAACACAACGTGGAGCAATAATAATAACACTGTATATGCAACAATAAGACCGAATATCGTACCACTCCAACACGATATGCAATTATTATTTTCTTTTGCAACAAACTTCCAAGGGAGTGAACAGGTCGAGGAACGGCAAGGCCACACGGCAGTGCCGCCGAACAGAGGAGAGGTCGTCCTGCTCGTCTCCCCGGCCCCTGTGCTGTGCTGTGATGGCAGACCAGACAAACAAGTGGTGGCCGGAGCTAGTTCCTCCCCCTCTACTAAAACGTGTGCATTAACAGGGGCCCCACCCCACCGGAGGACCTCCAATGGCGACCCGGCCTAGCTGCCGACCTTGCACCGGATTTATCCACGCGTATATACATATATATGTCGCGTGTGCAGCAGTGCTTAATCTCCCTCCTCCTCCCATGCTTTCTCTCTCTAGGTACCATACCTCCATCCTCTCTCACTAGCTATAGCTAGCTCGGAATTGTTCTAACTTGTTGTTAGAACAAGTACAAGCATGATCTGTTACATGCTTTGGTTGTTGGCAAGCTGCCTCTCGTTCCTACTGTACAGCGTCCGGCTGAAGCAGCAGTCGAGCAGCTGCCTCCATGGCCCCGGCCCGCGGAGCTACCCGGTGATCGGCTGCCTCGTCGCCTTCTACCGCAACCGGCGGCGGCTGCTGGACTGGTACACCGAGCTGCTGGCAGCGTCGCCCACGCAGACGATCGTGGTGGACCGCCTGGGCGCCCGCCGCACGGTGGTCACGGCCAACCCGGCCAACGTGGAGCACATCCTCAGGGGCAACTTCGGCAACTACCCCAAGGGGAAGCCCTTCACCGACGTGCTGGGCGACCTGCTCGGCACCGGCATCTTCAACGTCGACGGCGACATGTGGTACGCGCAGCGGAAGCTGGTCAGCCACGAGTTCTCGGCGCGCGCGCTGCGGGAGCTTGAGGCCGCCGTGCTCGAGGACGAGGCGCGGGAGCGCCTCGTGCCCGCGCTGGAGCTCGCCGCCGCGCGCGGCGCCGACGTCGACATGCAGGACCTGCTCCGCCGCTTCGCGTTCGACGTCATCTGCCGCGTGTCGCTGGGCGTGGACCCGGGCTGCCTCGACCCGGCATTGCCGGCGGCGCCAAGGCTGGCGGCGGCGTTCGACGCGGCGGCCGGCATCATCGCCCGACGCGGCGCCGCGCCGGTGGCCGCCGTGTGGAAGGCGAAGCGCGCGCTCGGGCTCGGCTCCGAGCGCCGCCTCCGCGAGGAGATCGCCGTCATCCACCAGCACGTGATGGGCCTCATCCACAGCCGGAAGAAGGAGCTCGCCCTGCCCCAGTTGCCGCAGGTCAACGGCCATGGCGCCCGGAGAGGAGGGAGGAGCGACCTGCTGTCGCGGATGCTGGAATGCGGGTACCCCGACGAGGCGATCCGGGACATGGTGATCAGCTTCATCATGGCGGGGCGCGACACCACGTCGTCGGCGCTCACCTGGTTCTTCTGGCTGCTCACCCGCCACCGCGCCGTGGAGCGAGAGGTGCTCTACGAGATCGCCGCCGCGTCGGCCGCCAGCCACGCCGCCGGCGGGCAGGGCCGCATGCGCGTCCTCCACGCCGCGCTGTGCGAGACCATGCGCCTGTACCCGCCGGTGGCGTGGGACTCCAAGCACGCGGCGGCCGGCGACGTGCTGCCCGACGGCGCCCGCGTCCAGCGCGGCGACCGCGTCACCTACTTCCAGTACGGCATGGGCCGGATGGAGTCCATCTGGGGCGCCGACGCCGCCGAGTTCAGCCTGCGCCGGTGGCTCTCCGACGACGACTCCTCCGACGCCGCCGCAGCCAACGCGCCGCCGCCGTCGCCAGCCGGCGCCGTCGGCGGCGTGTCGCCGTTCAAGTACCCTGTCTTCCAGGGCGGGCCGCGGACGTGCCTCGGCAAGGAGATGGCGTTCGTGCAGATGAAGTTCGTCGCCAGCTCCGTGCTCCGGCGGTTCGAGCTCGTCCCCGTCGACGAGGGCCGCGTGCCGGCGTTCCTGCCGCTCATGACGGCGCACATGGCCGGCGGGCTCAACGTCAAGGTGAGGAGCCGAAGGGAAAATTAATCAATAATAAAACACTAGTTAATAACCCTCTTGTAAGTAGTACAGTACCACACAGCAAACAGGATGGATTGATTAGTTGATGATGCGTTATTACAGTAGTGGATTATTGCTGCTGAAAAAAAAAAAGAAATAGTGTACACTTTGTATCATACGACAGAAGACCATCATATGAAAGAGATGCACAATCAAATACATTTCCATTCATCATCATCCAATGCATGCATGAGCCTAATTTAATTTTCCCCGCTTGCAAATTCTGATTAGATATCCTGTCCACCTCACCAATAGGATGGATGGATGCAGATGGAATTCGTTTTAATACACCATCACACACATGACATGAATATCACCACACACAATGGAGGATTGGACCGACACGTCTTGAGATTGGTGCGGCATAATAAAAAAATGTCAAACCATAGTGATTTGATTTCTAATGACAGAGGTTGCAAACAAAACTAAAACCACCCAGGAAATACCTGGTGCTGAATGTTGATCAACCTGAGAAGAAGCCAGCCAACAAGACTCCATTTTTGGAGACGCACAAACATTTCTCTCCGGACACCCACTTTCAAACATTTCCCAAATCGTCACCACAACACCTCTCAAAGCGATGCATTGTACCTAGTATTTCAGACACAACTTGATCTTTGGCCCAAATATATTTTCCGAGCCATGTGCATGCACCGTACCAGCTAGCGTCAAGATCGCATTTTATGATCAAAAAAAAAAAAAAAAACTAGCGTCAAGATCGAACTGCTAGTGGCAAGACGCAGAGTTCTCGAAAGTTGATGGGCTTGGCTGCAAGAAATGTCAATAATCACGGATCTAATCATGGGGTTAGTTGATGGACCGGAAGCCGTGCCCACAATGCACGAATTGAAGAAAAGTTGGCCGTCGCCATTGGAGGAACCGGAAACAAAACGTTGTGGCAACACCAAGTTGCCAGGGCAACGAAAGGCTAGCTGTGCCCCCCACACGATCGATATTTGACGTGGACGAGGCGAAAATATATGATATTTTTTTGGCGTGCTAGTCGCATGCATCATGGACCACGTGCAGAATATATCCCATCAGCGAGGGATCGCAATCTCGATGCCCGGCTCTCACACGGAACTACTACTACTAGGTCGTCGTCATGCGTGTGATGTGTCTGTGGTGGAGGAGTGATTAGTTGGCACGGAGATTAGACTACTGATTTGAGCTAGCAAATCGCTTGTTGTTTTATCAAATTTAGCACGCATCTGAAAGCGAAAGGCATGGATTTACTTCCGAGCTGAGGGGTTGAATAACAATCCATTACTGTCACTGTGCTGTTTGGAGGAAGGATAAGTCCAGTTTTCTCTATGAATATATTCGTGGACGTACCCTGCTGGTTGTCCAGTTCAACACAGGCGACATTTCTAGTTACGGGCTTCGCAGCTAAGGTCGATGGAAATTCCTTCCTCTTAAATTGTCTAAAGGGTGCCACCTCATGAATGGGCCGCGCGGTCGCATGCTTGAATGTTACGGGTTTATATGCTTAAATGTGGACAAAACCATGAATGTTAACAGGATAAAATGTAATTAAGACTTCAAAGGATCGATTCCTCATATCGGTCCAAGATTTTAATTCTGAAATGTATTTTTTTCTGAATTTCAATGTAATGTTTAAACGCATTAAAATTTTAGATAATATTCATATTGAACCTTAGTTTCTGGACTGAGTGCAACGGTGATTTGTTTTTCTCGGGCTATGCGTTGTCAGATCGTTGGAAGAATCATGACCTCCATCCCCAGATGTGGCCCATCTGTTTGGATTCATATTTTGCTGTCTCTACACTTTTTTAGTGTTGGACAGTAGACTTGCTTCTGAGGTCAACTTTTATTGTTTGTGGAAACCAATGTGCTGTAAAGAAGGGGACCACTGTGGCAATGTGTTGTAATGAAGGGAAACTTAGCATTGTCACATACCGAAGACAGTACATACTCTACAAAACTTAGGTCTGAAAAATTCATGAGACTACGATATGTAAGAGAGATAAGACAGTAATAGAAAATATCAAGATCTACGTCGATTTCATTTCGAGATATCCAATTTACAAACTCAGTTTCAGGTTTACTGATTTCAACTACTTGGATCAATTATATCGGCAATTAACAAAGTTTTGTAGTAAAGACAAAAGTATCTACAACTAAATTAGAAGCTTACTTAATTTGTCTCGATCTCCAATGTGTTGGATCAAGCAAACAATCCTGCTCATGTCATGTGAGACGGTACCCATTATCGCAAGTTCCAAAACCGCAGCCATGTGGCAATGTGAATACCAGACGATTGATATATACCTGCTCTTTCTCCCCGCCAAGAAAACAGAATAAAAGATAAACTTATGACTTGTTAACAAAGGAAAAATTAGACTACCAGTTCTGTCACGTTGTCTAATTATGACTTGGGTTTTGAAAATCAGGAACTGGTACCGCTGGTCAAAATCTGAACCACATGTCAGTAAGACGAGTGATTAAAGAAATGTGCATATTGATATTAAAGGCGGCTTGTGGAGCCTCAGCATATTAATTAGTACTAGATGCTATGAGCACAAAAGGCTTGAGATGAGCTCATAAGCTACCAATGATCGGAACTATTTTCCTGTCGCAAAATGAATCGATAGGAACTCTACTTACATTGATCGGAAATGACATATCCTAATTCATAGCTAGGTCCCTAAACATCAATTGTTTGCTTAATACTACATAACACACATGTTTTATATATTGGTACATAAATATCCCTAGTGGCCTCGAAGACAACTTGTACCAATTGAATTGCCTAGAAAGTAAGAAAATTAATTCACGGTTGCATGTGCATAGGTTATAAATACAACTTTACAGATTGCGCAAACTCACTTTCACTGTTAGGACCCGTAATATTGTACCGCTAGTTTATGGATCTTTCTCCATGTATGATAGAAATAGTCTTTATATAAGAAAAAAACAATTCTACTGCCAAGTGTTAGTTACTTCCTTCTTGAAAAAACCATCTTAATCATGTGTACTTATCTATCATTCTAGTCAAGTATGTTTGCATATTGATGTAAGGTACTCAAAAGCTACATGAAAATATAAATATAGATAATTTTTTAGCATCTATGATACATAATTCATCTTAATGGGATACAAACAATTGTATATAGTCATACTTTAAGTATGCTCACAGATGATATATCACTTCGGATGGTTTATTATAATATATAGTCACATCTCTATATACATACCTTCTGTAGGTCGAGATAGACTTTTTTTTTTGTGAGATACAAATGTAGTAGTCACTGAGTAGAAAAAAAAGGGGCTCCTTTTAATATAAGGAGTGAAATGAATTTTTCTTCCCATAGGAGTAGTATTATACTCGCACCGATAAACTAGTGCACATACACCTATGTGCGTATCTTCACCAACCAAGGTGAGTACACGACGGTGCCCATGTTTACTAAGTATCTGCACGTTACGTAAGTGCGCAGGCTGCAGCTTGTACGTTTGATGCTTGGTTGGTTTGGATTTTTCGGAACGGTAAACGCTGGATGGTTGCTGGCCAGAGGAACATAAAACAATATACAACATGTGTAGGGTGGCCTCTTCTTTTGTGTGCTGTCAAGCCTGTATACTAAGGTTGCTATTTATCATGGTTTTTGTGTGCAGGGATTGAGTTGGGCTGTGGCTCAGCGGCCAAGGCGGAGATCATGACTTAGAAACTAAGCTTGAAATATATTAGTGAGGAGGTGGAGAGAAACGAGCACCGCGACAAGTAGCAACTAATTACCGTCAGAATTAGTATAAATAACAAATATTGATATCGCCTCCAATTGATACAGTTGTGGTTATAATAACATCACAAAGTGTACAATATACATATGAGATATCACAATTGTACTAGCTTTTCTTTACAAGTTACAACATCATTTTCGATACACTGAAATCATTTCATGTAGTATATGTGTTAATTAATGGACATATCGATGACCCCAATTAATTCCTAATTAAAGGCATTCGCGAAAAAAATTCCTAAAGGGAATTTCCATACATTATACTTACTATTATTTGAATTTGTGCAGTTCAGCGAGTGGAGTGCACTGGTCGAGGGCAACAATGGAATGGCAATTGCTTGATTATATTGGTGGTGAAGGGAGAAAGAAAGTGGCAGCGTAAATCAGCTTGTATATATGCAAATTTTGACTTAGTGCACGGATTGCAAGAACAACTGAACACGGTGAGTAAACACTGAGGACTATGGTGGCAACGTTACCACCAAACAGGACGCCTTACTTCTTTTTTCAAAGGTAGCACAATCTATATGGCCCATTAACAATTCATTTTACAGCCCACCAACATTCTACATTTTTAAAACCTTAGGGCGGAGTGGACGCAGAGCCCCCCCCCCCCCCCCCCCCCCCCCCCCCCCCCCCCCGGGCACAATAGTCGTCGCGAAGGGCGAGGCTGAGCTCCACCGTCGTAGCCCCGAAGAGGGAGGGAGGGAAGGCAGAGCTCGCTCCCGTCGCCCGCAAGCCGCCGCCCAGATGTGCCACGGAGGGCAAGGCTAAGCTCTACCGCCCCAGCCCATCATGCTAGCCCCGAGGGCCACCATCGTTGCCCGACCACGCCGCGCAGAGTGCGCCTTGTCCCCGTCTCGCTGATAGGCGCCACGTCATGGCGAAGCAGATCCAGCAGGAAGAGAAGGAGAGGGAAAGGGTGAAATGCTAAGGAGAGGAGAGAGGGAGGGAGCACCGTGAGGTGTAGAGGAGAGGTAGCGTAGGAGGGCAATTCGGCAACGTGCACAGGAGGGTGAGCCAACAAAGGTGAGCGAGCGGGAGCCTATGATGCGAGACACATTACGGAGGAGGGTGACCAAGCCTGACTCGCGCGAGGAGGCAGAACACTGGAGGCGGCGACGAGAGACAGAGAGGCGGCTAGGGTTAGGGAAACCCTAGTTGCTGGCCTATATACGGCCCGATAAGCCAATAATGGGCTTTGGTGGACATTGGTTGGGCCAACCCATGTGATTCACCCCAATTGACGGAAAAGAAAAAATAAAATTAATTTTAAAAATTAAGAGAAAATTACAACCTTGCTTTTAGACAAATTCAATTTACATACAAATTCCTAGCAGAAAACCCCTAATTTTACAATGTGGCCCTTATTTGTCATGAAAAATTTGACTCAAATTTTTGTAAAATACTCCAAAAATTACTGAAAATGGCGTAAAATATATTATTTGCAATAAAGTAGACTAATTTATTATTAAGTATTTATCACTAAAAGTTGACTCAAAGTTGTTTTTTTACTAATAAGGTTAAACTAACAATTTTTTGGCCTACAAATTATTAAACTTTCCCTTCTAATACATAATTAAGTATTTTTACTTTATGTCTACTTATATGTAAGCAAGTTTTTATATTGTGTCCTAGTGCTTCATTTATTTTTCAATCATTTCTGCTTTATTATTTGAGTAGCAACTAATTTATCTTTAAATCTATATCAACTTGTAAAGAAAATTTGTATAATTCGTCATATATGATTTAGTTGCACCACTTTTATTTTATAGTGGCTTACAAGCAAACACATATTATCTATTTTATTCCAACCTTCCCATATATCTATTTAACCATTTTCCATTATCAAACATTAGTAATTGAGGACCAATAAATGGAACAAACAAATTATGTTATATTTTCTAATTTAATTGACATTGATCTAAAAAATAAATTGCTTTCCTCTCCTATAAATATTTTGGCCCAACCTCGACGATTGACGAATCCAACCCAACAATATGCACTTCCCAATGGGTTAACAAATGAAGAGAACCTAACGGTGCGTATGGTATGCCAACCATTGGACAAGCCGCATGGCCAACCAATTTTTGTAGCCTAGGCCCAGATTGTAGGCAGTTAAGGCTGATCAACAACTATTGGACTACTTTCTCTCCGTTTCCAAATATAAGGCTTTCTAGCATTCAAAGACCACCATACCCCTCATTTTTACCTCAATTTATCCCTCCACCCACCCCCACCAACCTTGATGTTTGTCTTATCCTTAGAACGCCCTACATTTAGGAAAAAATTCAAACCCCCCAAAACGCCCTATATAAAGGGACGGAGGGAGTACATAGTAATGCCTTAATCGGCTGAATGTAAGTAAAATATTAAACTCCCTTTTTTTAAGTAAATTTCATATACCTATTCCAATCTATATATGTCTATTTTCAATTTCAGTTAACATGTAGCAAAGGATTACTTCAGCAATATAAAGTTTCCATGATTGCAAAATTTGTGTATTACAATATTTTATAAACCATCTTGCCATGAGTGCAATATATGACCTACTTTGTTCTAAAAAAAGTTGTGCTCATCCAAATTAGAATAAAAAATCTGTCTCATTATTTTCACTTCACAACGAGTTCGTAACAGGGGGAGGCCACGCGGTGCGCAAATTTCACGATAGTTTTCTAGTTTTGTAGCAACAATGAAAATAGACTAACTAAACAAAAATTTAAATTATTCAGACATAATTGAAAACAATTTATGAAAATGATAAAGCTAGATACTCCCTCCGTTTTTAATTATATGACGTCGTTGACTTTTTTGTTGAACTTTGACCAACAATATACATTTAAATAATTACTTTTCGAATGTGAAATGAATACCATTGGATTCATCATCAAAAACACTTTAAGATTAACCTATACACTTAGCTATTTACACAAATATTTTGAATAAGACGAACAGTCAAACGTAACAAAAAAAGTCAACGGCGTCATATATTAAAAAACGGAGAGAGTATATAAAACGTTGAATGTCTGGAACAATAAAATATAATTTTGTTATGTTATTTCTGTCATAAAGGGAGTTAGAATTCTTAGCCAACAAACCAACCTGCGCCGAGCCTAAGCAAATAAGAAGCAAGTTGGTTTAGACTAGGGATGAAAGCCGTTAGGAAACGTCGGAAGGAGGCTCAATTATTGTTTTCAACTTCATAGTTTTTTCTCAGTAGCGATACTAGCTGAAACAACTATGATGTTAATATTACGGGAATATCAAAAACAGAATTATCATGACAAAGATATGCGGTATCCATCGGGAATCGATATTGAACATCAGTAACATAAACCACAATCGTGTATTAGCCGCACCACATCATGTATAAATATGTCAAATGTGAATATTTCTGGTATTGAAACTAGCTACAAATGTGTCATCAAAGACATGAGAAGAGAATGTAAAATGGGGCTTAGACTACTCTTGATTTATTTGCCTCTTTGCACTTTGGAATATAGTAACTATATGTTGGCTAATGCTAGACTAATATAAACAGTAAAATACCGAGTCTAAAATTATTTTTTATATTTGTTTCCGCTAAATACTTCATTTTTGGGTATCGTTTCCAACTATTGCAGCCGGGAGAAGTTGTTTTTTGCTTTCATCCCTAGTTTAGACATATTCAAAAACTAAGTTATAATTTTAGAGAGAGAGAGAGAGAGAGAGAGAGAGAGAGAGAGAGAGAGAGAGAGAGAGAGAGAGAGAGCATTTGGAAGTTTTGATGACTATTTGTAGGTTGTTCTCTTGTTTCTCATTTTTTATGTTTATTCATTTCTAGATAATTTTCATTTCCCGATTTTTATCCCTGAAAAAAATATACCATTCTTCTACATCCACTTAGCAAATATGAGCATACATTTGCGCTTTACCACGAAATGATAGTTTGGCTTTACTCAAATCCTTTGATTTCTCAATTGTGTGAAGAATCAACTTAATTCTTGTAATGTCTTGTGTTTTTCATTTCCATTTGCACAAGAATTTTGAATTGATATTGTTCGGGCACGAAGGTATATTAGTTTTTTTTTTGAGAAAAACGAATTTAGATTTGTGGTTAGTACAATCTCGATGATGTCTGAATTTCTGAAACGACATCAAAACTAGAACGGACCGAGTATATAGTTTTGGGAGGGAGAGGGAGGGGCCCAGCTCTCCATGGCGCAAGGGGGATGGATGAGAAATGCCTGAGAAACAAGTTTTAAAACAAAAGAAAAGGAGAAACAGGAAAGAAAAACACGAGACCTCCATGGCAGCCGAAGAGGGTTCCTGCGGCGGCGGAGGCGGCGGGGGTATGAAGGGCTCACCGGCGCCGACGAAGGCTGCGGGGGCCGGCGCGGCGAAGTTCCTCTCCGGGATGCCGTCGCGCGGCAACTTCTCCTCCGGCTCCGTCTCCTCCAGCCTGGTACAGTCCCTCCCCGCTTAAACAGCCACTCTAAATGGCTGTTCCTTGGCCGTTCTGTGGCATCTCGATTTGCGCGGCTGAATTTCTTAACCCATTGGTGGTATGTGATGTGCGCAGGGAGGATTCAGGGTTTACGTCTGCGAGCACAGCACGGATCCGCCAGGTCAGTGGAGTCTCGGTACTTGAAGAAATTGGCGAAGCTAACTGCGTTATTGTTCTCATTATACTTTGATTGGTAGCATAAATTCTGTTCCATTTTTTTTTCTAAATGTAGTTTGAGTTTCACTAGCGTTTGGTGAGGTGAACCCTTGTCTAGGGTTTCTGGCTTATTTTTGGATTAGGAAAAGTAATCTCTTCTTTACTATGCTCGTAATGTACTGTACTTGCTTCAGTAGTGGAGAAATTGATGAGCATCTTGCATGAAAATGTACTGTAGTTGCTTGGGTATGTTCATGGGACTAGAAATGATCATGCCGTGCATAATATGCTTGAAATGTACTGGACTGGATCTAGCAGTGTTCGCTTTCAAAGACCTCTCTGAGTTTGCCGGTTTTGCGGCAACCCTTTCACTCAGAACATTTTCGCCATTAACAAAATGCTGCAATTCAGAGTGAACTTTTGATGAAAGGCTGTTTGTTTGAAATGTTTACAGTGATAGCTTTCTCTTAGATTTTGTGCCTACAGAATATTTAGGTTATTGTCACATCTGCATAGGAAGTAGTTTTAGGTCAATACATAACAACTGTTGCTTTATTTCTTAAGTTGCATTGAGAACTTGTAGCGTTTTCATCGTGATTCATTTCTTCTTTGACAGGTTGACATCCCAGTCCTTTGCATGATGCAATGGATCTTTTTTGCTTGACATCATGTATTTTTTTCCTTTCATTTTTCATTCTTATTTTTGGGTTGAGGACTGTTGGTTAGTTCTGATGGTGGGATAATTGATATGATATTTCCATTGTTACAGAAGATTATAACCTACACCCTGTTCTTGTACTTCTATCGCTGTTTTAATTTTTCTGTATGAGATCATGGACATATCATGCATTCAGATATCTTGTAGTGATCTAGTTGAAAGGAACATGGGTAGAAATGGGCACTTGTAATTGTTCTAACAAGAAAGAGTTTTTTGTGTTGAAACTTGTGGTACATACTGCAAACCAAGTGTAGTTCTAACTGTGCAATAACAGAAAATGGTTACTATGGCCTATGGTCTGAAGTTAGTAATTTCTTCTCTTCAGGAACCATAGGATTACAACCCTTATACTGCACGTCATCCATGAATATGCGTCCAAATATATGCACAGTGCACCTTGTTCATTGAAACTATAAGACAAATGAATACAAATTGTGCTACATCTAAACTGAACTTTTGATCTTTATGCCACTTTTCTCTTGTAATTTAACCAATAAATCTCTTTGTGATGCTAGAAGGACAAGTTATAAAGACGGATTCGACAAATATTTTAATCAGGCATCTCCAGTTGAACAACAAGAAGAGTGAGGCCAAAGATGCAGGAAGTACAACTCCAGTGGAAAGTAGCAGAGGAAAAAGGTAATTTGCAGAACTATGTACTCATCAGTTGTGCCAAGAGGTCCTGGGTTCGAAGTAGCCTCTCTGCATTAATTTGCAGGGGGTAAGGCTCGCCTAGTATAATCCATCCCTAGACCCAACCTTGTGTGGGGGCTCCCAGCACTGGGTCTGGCTTTTTTTTTGGGGGCAGAATTATATACTCATGCAGATATTTTTTTATAAGCTGTTTGTGTGTGTCTGCTATACATTACACCTATTTGCATGCCTCTTTTGTTATCAGGTAGAGATAAATTCTGCTGAGTGGATAGTTTTCCTGCGCATTTGAACATATCAGACTCTTATTCCATTTAGGTCTTCTTTTGGTCCAGAGAATTGTGTCGTGAATTACTAGTCAGAGGCATTGCTGTTGGTACTCATAATTTCATTACATGTGCTCAGCTTTTTATATTGAGTCATGCTTAATATTCTTGGTACTTCCAACTCAATTTCGTTTGTGTTGAAGTTATAAAAATTTTCTTTTCCTTCAACATTCTTTTTGAAGAAATCATGATACATGGGTTCAAGTAAATTCCAAAGTTCCGAAACATTTGTAAAGAACATAAGAACTGTACATTAACCTTTTCCTCTTTGTTTTGAATAAAGGGAAAAAATGTGTACTCATAAAGTTTGAACTCTTTTTAGTGCCTAAAGAAATTCTTCTGATGGTAAATGTGAGAGTTAGATATCTTCCTCGTGTTGTCTTCTTCTTATTCTAACTCTACAGAAATTCGTTTGCATGATTCAGTATAAGCAGATAATAGGAGAGACTCTTCCTTATTGCTTGCTAGCAACTACCCCCTGTCCCCATTTTAACTGACTTTACTTTTATGTTTAAGACTTGCTTACTTAACCATTAAGCAACACTCCTTTCAAATCACACAAGGACGAAATGGGGGACGGGGAAGTGTTGTGGCGGCCTGCCCTAGCTTAGCACGCGACACCAGGTAGTGCGGTATCAATTAGCCCTAGACCTCGTGCCCCATCTGCCAGGTTGGGTTGGGCCTAAACTAACCCATGACAACTGCCTAGAATGAACTTGCAGAACGCGTAGTCCAGTCACCATGGCTTCTAGGATAACACTTCCAATTCACATATGAGGACCATGTGGATAGATAATGAGTTATGACCTTGTATGAGCAAACATCTGGGAAGTAAGTTATCTCATTTGGAGTTCAGACATAGGTGAACATTTGAGTTTGTCACTTACTCTATGTTATATGTATGTTTCAACAATTCCAACATGTTATGTGTAAACCATCATAGTATCTCACTGGACGATATGTGACTGCTGATAATATGTTAGTTCTGATTCCATGCTTTCAATCTGACAGGGATACGTCAAGGTTCGAAATCTGATTTAGCAGTAGTCTAACATTCACATTGGCATTTAATCCTAAAGAACTGAACCACAGGAAAAAATTTCTTTCCATTTTTACTTTCTTAAGTTACTAGTTCTTTTCTGGGTGAGTAATTGTATTCATTTGAGAGAAATAAGCTTGAAATCCATTCTGTTATTTTCGGGACTAGTCGTTAGTGAGATGGATGTAATAGATGGACATAGATAACTTTGACCTATAGTTGGATAGGTAATATCCTAGAATATTTCACTAAGTTTACGAGAGTGCCTTGGAAACATGTGGACTCTTATTTGTTGTTGTTGTTATCTTGCTTTCATGCTGAGTAGTTCAAACTCAGTTTGTCATATCTGCTTCAGCAATGTATTAATAGAACCTTTTCTCTAAGTTCACATTTGATGTTGCTGGTGGTTACTTACCACTTGATCATGTTATAATATAGGACTAGTGTCAGCTTGCTGAGACATTTCAGTTGTTAGGACCTTTATGGTGCTTTCTTCTTCACAGGAGTTTAACTGCTTATCAGTTACATGGTGTGAATTTGCATAAATTCATTTTTGAAACAAGTTTCTTTCTTCTTTTCACCAGATCTGCTGTCAGAAGTCTGGATGTCAACAATTCAGCAAAGAGGCCTAACTTGGGTACTTCGTCTGGAACATCAAGCCATGGTAATCCTCCTTCAATTTTAACATGCTGACCCCTTCTGTTACACTCGTCAGGTATAAATATGAGTGCTTTCTTTTTCATTACTTTTTGATGTGGTACAGAGTCAATACATAGAAATAGCAGCTGCCCAGTTCCAACAAATCAACATTTTTCAGTGACGATATTTCAAAAATTCCACTTGCCATACAATGCGCAGTGTCAATTGAATTTCGAACCCTAGTTTTGTTGGATACCTAACACAGGAATGGCACATTAACCTTTTACCAGTTTTTTTCTTGTGAGTTTGATATTTATGTATTTTTTAGAGAAATGCATCAATGCATCTTAGCTTCGTAGCATTTCCAGAAAAGAAAACAATGCACTCTAGATTTTATCCATCACCCAGCATTAGTATTTTATTTTCTATCTCATGGATCTTTAATCTTGCAGCACAAGCAATTTCTGGCTTTTCACAGCACACCCTGCAATCATTTACAGTTGAGAGGTTGCGTTTTCTTTTACGACAAAGTGGTCTCCCAACCAAAGGGAAAAAGGTTAGAAAAATTATTTTGAATCTTTGTTGTGCTCTGAATTTAAGAGTTTGCAGAGTTTTATTGGAATTCTGTCACTATTACATCATTCAATTTTCTCCTCCATGGTAGATTGCATTCAGAATAACATTGAATACCAGTATACCACAGAATTTACTAGAGATTTGAAAATTTTAGATGACTCCAAAGTTTTCATGAATTTGGTATCTATTTCATAGTTCTTAGTGCTGTTTTGCTAGGAAATTTTTTATTTTATTTCTTTAAGCTAAATTAGCTTTGTGAAAATGAAGGATTGGGCTCCCCTTTGCGCTAAATATGCTGGTATCTATTAGAATATATATGGCGAAGTACAGAATTTCCAGGTTAAACTCATCGAAATGGTAATTGTGATGCTTTTATGTTTTTCTTTTTGTATTTATAGTATTTATATTTTTCCTTGTCTCTGTCATGTGGCATTACAAAAAAGGATATTTGGTATAATAAAGTGTGTTCAGGCTGTCAGTGTGTATTTTATTAACTACTAAAAAGTTCTGGGACGTCTATAGATAAATCATTTTGTTCGAGGACCAATCTAGCATTTGACAACGTGATTTACTCATGCAGGATGAATTGATCACTCGCTTAAGGCAGTCACAAGGTTGATATGAAGCTCATACCTCTGATTGGTTGATTGACAAATCTGCAGGCAGTGGTAAGAGCACAATGAGTGTCAGACTATATTTGTTATTTAGCCCATTTTGTTTAGACTTAAAGTAATGTAGTTACATATCCTGCTGAGACTTCAGGGCTTATTTCTATTCAGAGTTTGTGAGTAGCTGCTATGTTAGACCGTCATGGATCCAACTATTTTGTCATCCAGATCAGGGGATTCGTGGCTGTCACCTTTGCATCTGCTCCTTTTGCTGAATTTTCATGTTCATATCCCTTGGACCTTGGCATGGGGATCTCTTTTGTCATATTGCCACTGTCAGTGTTGCAGATGAGTACACTGTTTGTTGTCAGCAAAAGATATTAAATCTGGTTTCATGTCACATTGACTCTTGTTTGCTGAATTCTTTTGTTTAATGCCTACTATGCGTTGTAGATGAACTAGGTACTGTATCAGATAAGATATTCACGTGGTTCCACTTATTCATCAGCCTTCATCTGACATTTGTGAACTGGCACACTGTTCTTATTTGTGCGCCCAACTATGCCTGCAACAATACTTAAATTGGGAAAGCAGAACAATGTAATCACGTTCGGTGATGTAACATTTACTGACAATGCAACATAAGAAGCCTGCATCTGTTGTACCAGAAGGTAAAATACAAATGAAATGCACACGTGAATCCACCACTAGAGTACCATGAAAGTTTCTTAATGCAACATAAGAAGCCTGCTTCTGTTGTACCAGAAGCTCAAAACAAAAGTTTCTGCATTTAATTCAACAAGAAGTTCGATTTGCATATATACAAACAAAATTGGAGAATGTTCTCAACCATCTTACCATGTGGAGATTGATTGTTTTACTCTTCTTTCATTTAGTATGGCAGAGAATTTCAACATCCCGAAGTGTTCCTATGACATGTGGGCCCATGAATCGACCCACGGTAGGAGCAACCACACCAATCGCCAAAGTTTCAGATTGACTGTATCTTGGAACAGCTTTCTGTCATGATCCGAAGTACTTTGCAGCTGTCAAATGATGTCACCAGTGGAGCAATATTTTATTAAGAAAATGAAAACAGAATACAGAACTGGCTTAGTATTTCTTAACTTCTCAGGGATCCTGTAACGCCCTGAAAATTCACCCTGAAAATTTAAATACAAATCGAAACTGTAACCGGAAATTTTCAAAACTTTTCAAAACCTTTCCCCTCTCGCTTTTCCGTTCTGGACCGTTTCCAGCCCAACTCTCCGTTTCCCTCCTTTCTTTTCCGGCCCAACCTCCACCTGCACGACCTATCCCATCGCTCTGTACCGTCCAGCAGCTAGACGACACACTGACTGGCCGCTTTTCTCGCTGAGCACTGCCCGAGCCATCCCGTCGCCACTGCTCGCGCACGCCGCGTCGCTCCACACTTCACCCTGTGCCTGGCTGCGCTGCACGCTCCCGTCGCATCGCTCTGCTCCGGCCACGCCACAAGCGACGCACCGCCCCTGCCCTGCTCTGCCTCCGTGGTCGCATCGCACAGCAACGACGACCCGAGCACAGCAACGCCTTCGCATCACCAGCACTGCCGGGGCGTCCACACGCGAAGCCGTCGGTCCCGCCGTCCAATCCTTGCCGGCGAGCTTCCCTTTCCCCAGCTATAAAAGGGCACCAGCACGAGCTTCTCCGCCACCCAAGCATCACCATCAGACCGCCGTTCCCCTGCCCAGCTCCATCGACGCGCAGTTCGTCGTCTTCTCCAATCCCGGCGACCGCGCCGTCGATTTCCCGCTGTAGCCCGCCCCTACCTCGGCCGAGCCGCAGGTGAGCACCACCAGGACCACCTCCACCTTCCCAGCTCGCTCAATCGACCCCTCCCTCACCCAATCGAGCTTCCCCCAGTCAGCCATGGCCGCCTTCTTTATTCTCCATCACAGCCGGCATTCCCCACAGCCTCTCCCCAAATTGGTGCCTCAAATGGATGCGCCGGAACCTACTCCTTCGATTCCCCCACTCTCTAGACCTCCTCCTATTCTTCCCCCATGCCGATTTGAGCTCCTTGAGCTCAGCCATGGCGAGCAGAGCACGAACTGCTCGATCCCCATGTCATTCTGTGTGGAGGAGAAAAGCCTCACGTGATGGGCTGACCTTGCTAGGGGCCTCATTGCTTTAACCAGCCCAATTCCCATGTCAACTGAAGAAACCGGCCTGTAGCCCATATACTCTCCACAACAACTCATCACGCCAGCCCAATACCAGCAGCCCAGCGCCACACGTGTTGGATTTCCTTTTCTTTTTATTTTCGGAATTAATCCAAAAGCCTGCACTCAAAAATTCGTATCTCCACCGTCCGAGCTCCGATTGACCCGATTCTTCTTCCTAAATTCATCTAAAATCGAGCTCTATCCATTTCTACCAGTTTCATCTTTTATAGAGCTCATCTTCTATTTCTTTTGTATTTATTTGTGTTTGTTTGCTTGTTTGCCGGTCGCGTAGCTAGCGGAGAGTACGAGTACGCGGAGGAGGAGGAGCAGGAACCAGGAGCCGAAGACTTCGAACAGGAGCTTCCCGAGGACGTCAACGAAGGCAAGTCACAATCCGTTTTCCCTTTGATCATACTGCTCCTATGTTTTATAAACACAACCCGTAGCAGCCGTTTTATTGCATGAAATGATTGCCCTGATGTTTGCAAAACCTTTGTGTAGTATGACCAAGACCACTGAGCCTTATATTACCTGTCCTAATTTATTCCTTATGAAACTTAGGATATCCATGTATGAATATTATTTACGCATGGATGATTTCCTTGTTATAGAAATGCTTAGGACTGTGTATCACTAAGTGCTCTACTTATACTTAGTTTTTGCAAAATGTGAAAACCGTGATTGGTGTTGTGTGGTAGTAGTAAGGTTGGGTGATAACTTAAGACAGATAAATGAATGAACTTGGGTTAGAGCTGAGGTGATCCTGATGATATTTATGGAAGATTAAGTGTCGCCTCTGTGGTGTGCTTATGACAAGTGATATGGGAGATGAATGCCGCCTCTGTGGTGGGTTCATATATGTGGAGATGATTGCCTTGGCTCGTATAAGGACCGAGTTGCTTGTGACATCCTACCTAGCCGTTTATTCAGTACGACCACACTACCGTGTATGCGGCACGGCTTAGTCTAAACCCCGCCAGCTAGTCTGTTAATCGCCTGGAGGCTGGAGATGCAATGGGAGCCCATGGAGCAGGTGGACGTGATGCAGACGTGTGCGACCCGGTCGAGGCCTAGATCAGAGGCTAGACCCCTGGACAACTCCCATGGCGATTAGTCGGGATGATGCTGTGATGGGTAATGGCTTTGTGAGTCTTCACACCCACGTCGCGGGTGGCTTGTGATGCACTCAGATTGTGGGTACAGCGTACAACCTCTGCAGAGTGTTAAAATCTATTCGAATAGCCGAGTCCACGGTCACGGACATGGCTTTGGTTCGGTCCAAGAACTAGCATGGGGTGGGTGCTTATTTCCTTGATGCGTGAGTTGTTTTTGAGAATAGGTCCGGCCTTCCGCCGAAGGTTGTCGTGGACGGGGTGTCCGGCAACGTAAAACTTGACCAACCCCCTTAATATCTTAATTTGATGCTTTTGCTAAAATGCTTTATAAACTGAACCCCTGCATGTGTAAAACTTGCTTTATTGCAATGTTAAACCCGATGGCCTTTACCTTGCTACTGCCAAGTGCATACATTTATCCATTGATGGTAGGGTAAGGGTTGCGACTTGCTGAGTACCTTTGTACTCATTCTTGCTTGCTGATTACAGAGGAAGATCCAGACTTCGTCGACGCCGACGGTGAGGAAGACGTTTAAGCTTGGTTTCGTCCGCACCCGAGCTGCCTGTGGCATTAGTCTACCGCTTAGTTGCTTCCGCTATGGTTGAAGACCTAGATGTTATCATCGGGGTCTGGCTTGTACTTGTTGTTTGTTATCTTTTGATATTCTTGTTGCTTATCGATCGACCCTAGCCAGGTCGCGACTTGTAATATCACCTGTTGTAAGACTTGATTGTACCAGCGACTGATCCAGGGACTGGTATAATAAAGTGTTTTAGCTCCTGGGATAACCGGGACGCTTCAGATCCACTGGCACAGTTGTACTTGTTCATAGAAAATGTCACTTGTCCCATGTTTAGTATGAGATTGTAATCCTATTAGATATTAATTATCAACTCTGAACAAAATAACTCACCAATGACACCTTCCGTTGAAAATAGCAGCTGTTGCAGTTGTTATCTCATTTGAAGCAATCAATATTTCTGATTGATATACTCCAGCTATATTACCTAAAAACAATGGGAAAGGGCTTTTTTAAAAAAAATTATGGGAAACGTGCTAGTTGCCCATTTGTTTGTTCATCTCAGAAGCGCCCGTTTAGAAACTAAGGAAACAATTTTAAGTTTTCAACTTTGTACCTGTCGTCATGATTCCAATAAATCCTTCTTTCTCACTATTTTATCTTTTCATGATATATTAATATATCAACAGATGACTTTATGGTTGCCCTTCTTATTATTTAGATGTGAAAATAGTAAGATGTCAAAGTTTTTTGCACTTAAATGATCCTTATGTTATTTTGCTTCCTATTAAGAAAAAAAATCAATAGCGTTTCTATGACCAAGAAGGCTAGAACCTAAGATATTGAAAGTTGTAACGTACTCTATGGCTCTACCGCATTACTTCAACCTCCAGGACAAAGATAGCAACAACAATGTTTTTTAATTATTCGTTTGTTTGCCCATGCTTTACTTACAAACATATCAATAGTGCTCAAATTCCGGTTGGATAATGTAATATAACGAGGGTATGAAAGAATTCTAACGGTGCACGCCACGTATAAAAAAAATGGACCTTTTCCTTATCTTTCTCCCTTTTACATGAAAACTATAATAGGCATTAGAAGTTTAGAATTTACGCCTGCAGTTAAAGGCGTACAGTTCTAAACTTCTAATGCCTTTAACTTGACAGAAAACAGTTCCACAAAAAAGAAAAAAAAAACTTGGCAGAAAACAAAGAATTGTGCCTTTCCACTACAAAGGAAACAAATAAGTTCGGAATACATGCATCTTCTCATTGGCAAATCAGCAGCATTTCACTGATCCTTTCACAAATGTTGTAGTAAAAAGAAATGACGTTGCTGCAATGATCTGGAGTAAATACTAGTCACCAGGCATTTCTGAAGTCGCTGGCGCCCAATGAGACAAAACAAGTATATGCTTGTGCCCAAGGGCGTACTTTTTCCCCATTATAGCTGAGGTAATTGTTTTGTTTCGGATTCTTGTGGCCCCACAGCTTATGCTGTACGCAGTTTTGATAACTGTAAATGTCTGAATGTGGCCCCTCCTTGGCGTGTTTCTATTGGGACAGTTCTTCCTCGTTTGGATGACGACTCAGGCGCTGCAGGTGCTGTTCTCGACACGGCTTCGGGTCCGGGTCACCGTCCGTCCTTGCATCGTGCCATGGGAATCTATCTACTGTTGAGGTGTCACAAAGATTTTTGACAGTTCGTAAAAGTATTCACCAGTCACCTAGTTTTGGTGGGTGTATTGAAATGTACAAACATGTTGATGGCGCTTTTCTGCGGTGCTGCCGTAAACTTGACAACATGCTAGTACTAACATCATTCGACTGTTCCAAACGCGCGCGGCCTCGGCATTGTTTAGGGCGCAACGGTGGAGTAGGTCGTAGGAAGAGGCACAGCCATGCACGGGCCATCATTTTGTCTGGTTTCCGCCATTGGCGGCAGTGGCGTGTGGCTACAGCGACAACAGGCGACGACGACGACGACACAATAATGCTCTGCTTCGCGTCCAGTGTTTTGTTGACTCCGTCGTTTGGTTGCGTGGACCTGCAGCTGCAGCGTGTGTACTCGGAGTGCATGCCACATCTCTCCGACGGCCTGCTGGAGAAAACCAACATACCCCCTTGTTCGGCTGGGCTGGGGTGATTACTGTAGCAGCTGAATGAATAGTGTTTTGTGAGAGGATTCTACCACTGTAGCGGCTGATTAGGTACTGTAGCGGCTGGTTACTGTAGCGGCTGGTGGCTGTATAGACCCGAATACCCGTATTTCGACATAATACGTAGGTACTGTAGCTACAGTGGTACTGTAGCTACAGTACATTCAGCCAGCCATGCCGAACAGGCTGATAGGGGCTGATATGTCCAACCCACGCCATGATATTTTGGAATTACACACAGTTGAAAATTGGTGAGCATCAGGAGGAATACGGGTAGCACACGAACGGATAGTGTCTATACAGAATTTCTATCCTATGTTTTTTACTCGAAATAGGAGTCAAAGCGGATATGCCGAATAATTGTTCATGCTTCTCATACCCTATCTCATTATTATTATTTTTCCTTTGAGTCGGAAACAAATATTATCATAAGGGCTGCTTTGATGAAGAATAACATGATAGAGGTACAATTAGATTGAGCATGGAGAAATTGATCGTTGAGATATACTTAATCAACATCATTTTACCTCTTGTTTAAGTGTATAATTGTTATAAAAATAATAAAATCACATGATATTTGGATTTCGAACGGATACAACCCATCTCCTATCCTATCCCGCTAACTAAAAGACTCGGATCCGGACACGGATGGTGTCGAACCCGTATTTGCCCACACTTGATTTATAAAGTTTCAGGCAGTCTGTCAGGCAGACAATATCCACCCTATTTTTCACCCCTATCTAATACAATAATGCCAGTATATTGTTGTTAATGGGCTGATATATAGTGTACATACATATTTCACGAGTACAAAACATATTTATAGTACACTCCCAGAACTAGCACTCATAGCACAGTTCGTTATATGGATTTGTCCTACTAGAAAGTCGATAATTCCAAAACACAATTAGGAAGAAATGTTAGATTCACATTTAAACCGATCCCACAATCAGTATTTAGATGATTTTTCAATAACCATTGACCTAATTCTCAATCATCATCCTTATCATCTATCATCCGTCACTTGCTTTGAACAGTCGAGTACAAGTTCCAATAGCCCCTTTCTCCACCATTCTCCATCGAAGAGTCTGTTTGACACGGTTTTTCAGCTTCTTTTCTCATAAGGCCAAGACGAAGCCAGGCAAAAAGCCCTGCCAAACATAGCATAAGACGAGCCACTCCTCCCCACTATTTCCACTCTTCTGACAGAAACCACAGTTCGTTTTCCTCCACCAAAATCGTCGTCTGACCTCTTGTATCTGCCGACATGATCCTCGTCCCCTACCTAAGAGCATCTCCAGCAAAGCCTCTAGTTAGGCCCCTACTCTATTATTTAGGAGATTCAGTTAAAAAATCAACTCTAACAGGAACCTTACTTAGGCTCTTATTTTGTATGCCCTCTCAAACTCTATCTCCAAGCCCTCATTCCTAGGGTCTTCCAATCCTCCCTCTCATTTATAGGTCCCATCATTTTTTACTAGATCTCACACAAAATAAGGTCTTGGGTAAGTTTACTACTGGAGTTGAAACTAGAATTTAGGCTCTTATTTTTACATGCCGACTTGAAAAACGAAAGTAGGAGACTTGTTTTGAGGTCCATTGCTGGAGATGCTCTAACAATCCTATCCAGAAGCAACAGCCCCACTCCGCCTCGCTACATCTCCACCCTTTTGAGATTGAGCCTCCCTCTCGGTTTGGAATGCATTTGAATCAATATCGTCAGGGGGGTAAGGTTGACCCTAGTCTCTCAACTACCGCAGCCATAGTCCATCTGATCCAAGAGTGATGCAAGGTAACCATTGGATTGAAATTTTTCGTGCAATTAAACATAATGTCTGTATTTATTAGCAAAAATTTCTTTACTATAGCATTTGTGTTTAAAAGTGATATTTCTCTTTTGCCATGTCTCATATGGTACCACAAACAAAAGAACATGAATCCACCATTGAAATAATATCAAAACAAAGTTGTCCATGAATTTCTCTTTTGTAATTGTTATTAAGAAGTGTTCCACATGCCACTCCAACAAGGTTGTCTCCACGCTTATCCGTCAATGTTGCTCAGTACCATCCAAAAGATTTTCAATAGTTGGAAAATACCATCCGCATGCAAATTACCACCGGGACCGGGGCCCAGCTGTCACCCTATATTTGACGGTAATATTCATCTGAAGCAACTTTAGGATGATGGTACCCATCAAAACATCCATACTTACATACTAAAAGGACACTATATTTGTCTCAAAAAAAAAGGACACTATATTAGGACAACGAGAGTAGTCCGAGAGTGAAGAGATCCCAAGAAACAAAGTAAAATCAAAAGGTAAAAAAAAAAGAAATAAGGGAAAAAGAATATTATCCCGCGGTGTTTAAATGGGAGCTCTGGTGGCGCAGGTGGCAAGCCGACAAGCCGCAACGCGACGTCCTCCGTCCCGGAACACCGCCACCACCCCGCGAGCCCAGCCACCCCACCACCGCCGCCTCCATTCCCCGTTCCTCTTATTCTCCTTCCCCGCGAGCTTCTCCGCAGCGTTCCTACACCCGGTCTCTCTCTCCGGTGCCCCGACAAGAACAGGGGAGCGCGCCGGCGCGCGGCGGACGGAGGCGCCGGCCTGCGGCGGCGACGTGCCGCGCGATCTGGTTCCATAGCTGGGAGCGGCGGCGGCGTGTTGCTGGCGCGAGGATAATGGAAGCCGCGGCAGCGCCGGCGCCGGCGGCCGAGAGGCACCCCGCCGGCCATGGCCACCACCACGGCTGCTTGGCCATCAGGACGTCGCTGCCGCGGTGCTCCCTCGGCGCCGGCGGCTCCTCTTCCTCGCTGGCTGGATCTTCCGGTGAGTCTAGTTATTGCAAGTTCCCTTTCTTCGCAATGAGTGATGTTTGGTGCTCGCTCGTCTAGTTTCTTCCTGCTCCTCTGTTTCAGTAATTCTTCTAGCAGTTCCCTGCATTTACGGATCAATTTTTGGTTGGATTACTGTTAACGTAGTTACTTTGTTACTGTACCACGCATCAGTATTCGTCAAGCAGGGAATATTCGTCTGTGTTGTGGGCCTCACAGTGCTGGTGACATGCCAACATAATATTCGTCTGTTCTCGGAGAGGATTTAACTTCTTTTCATGTTGATTCTTTTATTTTCCTGAACAATATCCATAACTGACTCTCTGATTTGGTACTCTCAAGAGAAGGTTACTGCTTAATCCATTATTTTCCATGACTTTTACTGCTTAATCCAAGCACCGAATTGATGTCACCTCAATCAGTAGCAGTACGTTGCGATTTTCCATGTAAAAGTCAGCACACCGCATGTGCCTCCCAATCCTGTACTTGGTGTCGCTTTTAGCGTCATCTCCTGGCTCACCTTTTGCAGGATAAATGACAGTTCTTGTCCGTTCTACTTTTCAGTGTCCAGGTCCACAGCATCCGATGTGGGCAACATGTTTAGAGTCATCTCCATTGTGGTTTAAGTATCCTATTGATTTTTGTTTTGGATTGTTGTGTGTTTTGTACTGGCTTATTTTAAGATTTGACAGTCTGTCGATTAAACCTTGACGTTTAGGTTGTTGTCTCCAGTCTTGCTTGTGCTCTTTGCCTCATTTTTTTATTTCTGGACAATTTGTTTTACTAGTCATTCCTAGCAATGTTTTGTTTTTTTGTTACAATTTAGCATCTTGAATTAAATTGTCAAGTTGCCTGTTTCCACAATGGTTGTGCTTGCCATTGTCATACAGCATTCTGCCAGCATTTTTTCATTTCTGCTCGAGGAGCTTCAGATTTGCCAGATTCTTCTATTGACCTCATCTCCCATTCTTTGCTCATTTATGCACTAAATGATTGCACCTTTCTTGTTCAAAGATACATATGAACAGGCCACATCAACCAATATTCGGGAGTATTATTGACAGCAAGTTCTGGACCATTAGCTCAACAGTTGTTGTAGCTTATGGGCACAGTTTCGTTGGGCTCACACGTCTCTTATCGGTGGGAAAGGCAGCTGATTTGGTCGGAAATCTGAGCCTTGATGTATCCCTTGACAGATTTGTTGGGCAAGAGTGTTTGGTGAGAAACTGCAGGGAGATTTGGGTGTATCTCAAATCAAGAACACTGCCATGTAACCTCATGTGAGGCGTGGCATCGGTTTGGTAGGATACAAAAATACATGTTTTGTCCTATCCAATCATGATAGATCCATTCGCTTATAATAAGCGTCCTAAACTGGTATTTAAGTTGGCCCATGACCAGTGTGTGTCTCACTATCCCTGAAGAATTGTTGGTTCTGCGATGCTGGGGCAGCTAGCACTGTGGGCTAAAATTGCCTGTTCAGATATCCTCCAATTGTTTTAGCTCATCTTTTTGTTTATTTCACTGCAATATCCACATTATTATTTTAAGTTCTGTGAGCGTGTATTTTTTTGTTTTTGCATACCTATCTGAAAAATAAGTGACTAGGCCTTTTCAGTTGGCGTTCCCTGCTCAACTGATGAAATGTACTTGTTCTTGTGCAGATGAAGCGTCATGTGGGTCACCAAGATGGATAGGGAGAGGCCTCTCTTGCGTATGCATCAAAAGAAAAGGAGCATATGAACGGATATGCATTAACCTTACACCGGTGCAGGTAATGGGTTACTGAATTCTCAGAAATCACAGTTATTCATGATATTTTGTTGTGGCTCTTGTCAGTATGCACATCACAGTTATAGAGTTGGACAGTAGGTTTTGGTATAGAAACAAACTTAGGTCTGCTTTCTGGGTGAAGGCCACCAAGGATAATTGAAGTGACCACTCAAAAGGACTTACAAAAGCTTTTGCTTTAAGCCATCATTACTATGCTCACTTCATGTGCAATGAGTATTAAGTGGTCCTGTGTAATTTCAATGTATAAGCGACTCTGCCAGGCAGACCACAAATTAGGTACTATAGCTCGGAACTTTATTTGACCAAATTGTCGCTGTATTGCATCAACTGTGTTTTTGGGAAATGTTGTATCACTGAGTCGCTGTACCCTTATCGAAATACTATGTGTATTGGGACGACAGTATCACTGTAGCTTTTGTTTCATTTGATGGATAATTTGCAGGAAGAGAGGCTTCAGAGGCTGAAGCATCGCATGAAGGTTTATTTTGATCCATCTAGACGAGATCACCAGGTGAATTTTCTGTCCCAAGTATGGCAAATAATTCATACAATGATTTAGCTCTGCACTTGTGCCTCAGTCTAATCTATGAATCACTGAATTAAAGAAAAAACGGTTCCAACATGTAGAAGTTTTTTTTTCACGATGGAAATTTTGTATCTTATCCTATATTGCAGATGATGAGTATTAAACAAAATCGAGCAGGATGAATTACCTTCCTACCCTAAGACATAATAATTCCGCAGAGTTAAATTTCAAAAAAAAAAATTGCAATGTTCGCATTTTTAAAACATAAGAGGAATGGTACTTATGAAGATTGCATTTGGACACCAGTTAACCTTCGCATTTTTTTGTACACATTGATCTAGAAGTCAGTCTGTATTGGGCTGTTATCATACATAAAAATAACAATACGCATGAATCTGGCTTTTTGCAATTGATGATACCATTTACAAAAGTGCTTACTGCCTAGTACTGAGTTTGGCAGTTGCTTCTGCACTTGGATAGTAATGTTTCTCCTGAAAATCCTCATGAGTGGATACTACTGATGCTAGGAAGCCCTGAAAGCTCTTTGGCATGCGACATATCCTGATCAAGAACTTGAAGGTTTGATATCTGAACAGTGGAAGGACATGGGTTGGCAGGGAAGAGACCCATCAACTGACTTTAGGTAGGCAACTAAAATTTGTCAGATCATCTTGAGATATGTGCAGATTTAGTGCCAAATTGAGTCATGTTGAACTGCATGTTACAGAGGCGCAGGTTTCATATCTCTGGAGAATCTTCTTTTCTTTGCGAAGACGTTCTCTGTAAGTAATGCATATCATGGCTATTGCTTTTCATTTCCAGTTCCTGCGAATAAACCATGTTGATTGATTATCATTCTGCAGGCCTCATTTCAAAGGCTCCTAAAGAAACAATGTGGTAACCGAGCCACTTGGGAGTACCCATTTGCAGTTGCCGGAGTAAATATAACATTCATGATCATGCAGATGCTAGATCTCCAGTCCAGTAAGTACTGATCCAAACTTGCCAATCTATAATTTTAGTACGCCTTTGAATTTTGTCTTTCCTAACAAGGAGGTACCACTGCCTGCAGCCAAGCCAAGAACATTTGTCCGAGCCATTTTTATTCAAATGCTCTCAGGTAGGATTGTTATAGCAACCTTTCCCCTTTCCTTTTGTTCCTCTGGCATGTGAGAGTAGGTACCATCAGATTCCAACACATTGTTGTTTTTTGTAGAGGATGAATGGGCATTTGATCTGCTCTACTGTGTCGCATTTGTTGTTATGGACAAGCAATGGCTGGAGAAGAACGCCTCTTACATGGACTTCAATGTAAGTTCCTCCCAGCACATTTTCATCATCCGTTTCAACTCGGACTGCATGAAGAACTTGGTCTCATGATTGTGATGCCACTCACAGGAGGTACTGAAATCGACGCGAGCCCAGCTAGAGCGGGAGCTTATGCTGGACGATGTTATGCGGATCGAAGACATGCCATCATACAGCCTTCTTTGCTAGTGTCAGATGTGCTGGAGAACACAATTGAGTTCATGCTTTAACTGTATAGCACCTCCCCATCTTGATTTATGGGAGGAATTTAGTAGGGCAATGGCCAATGGCTTCCTGATGTCAAGCAAAATTTGGGCCTCTGCAAACAAGTCCGTGTATTATCATGCTGAATTAGTTTTACCAATATCCGGCCCCAATGTTTTGAGCTTGTTCACTTAAGAAAGAGGTGAGCACCAAAGTTTGAGCTGCCGGGCTGGCAATGTGCTCCACAACACTCTCCACCATCTGCAAAAGCCCTCGGTCCCCATTCGGCCCAAACGTTGGTCATATTCATATCCACAACTCTGAGAGCCTATTTCACGCCTATAGGCTTCAGCCATCCAGCGTGCTCCTTAAGATCCATTTGGTCCATTCAATCGTTCCTCCTGTCAGAATAACAATAGCTGAGTAACAAGAATCTGCACCAGACCTGTTCATCACTCCATCAACGGAAAGCCACCAACCAGGAAACCTAGACAACCACATTAGCTAGTGGTTGCTCCGGTGAGCCATCGCCACCAACGGCACTTGCCCCAGGGATCTTCGACAGCCGAGCTCCCTTCATGACATTCCTCAGCTTGTCCACGTCCTGCCACCTTGCAGCCTCTGCGTACATGTTTGACAGCACGACATACACGCCATGGTTGCTGGGATCAAGCTTCAGCATTTCTGCCACTGCCCGCTCCGCGATCTCGACGTCACCATGGTTCTTGCAGGCCGTCAGCAGTGCTCCCCAGATCACCGTGTCCGCCTCGCACGTCATCCCCCGTATCATCTCCTCGGCTTCCGATAGGAGCCCGGCCCGGCCGAGAATGTCGACCATGCAGCCGTAATGCTGGATGCCCGGCGTGATTCCGAACTCCTTCTCCATGGACCAGAACAGCCGGCGCGCCTCATCCAGCAGCCCCGCATGGCAGCAGGCCGACAGTGCCCCGACGAGCGTGGTCGCGTTCGGCGGCACGCCCTCCCGTTGCATCCACTGGAACATGTCCAGCGCGCGCTCGCCGTGCCCATGATGCGCCAGCCCGGAGATGAGCGCGTTCCATGTCGGCGTGTGTCCCACCGGCATCTCGTCGAACACCGCCACGGCCTCCCGGATCGCGCCGTTCTTGGCGTACATGTCCACCAGCGCTGTGCCAAGGACGACGCTCAGGGGAGCAGTCATGCCCCGCGCCTCCATGATGTCGTGCACCCGGCGCCCCATCTCGAGCCCGCCCGACGCCGACCGCGCGCAGGCCGACAGCACGGACGCCAGCGCGGCCCCGCCGGGCTCGTACCCCTCGCGGAGCATCTCGTCAAACGCGGCGATGGCGTCCTGGTGCCTCCCGTTCTGCGCGAACGCGGAGACCATCGTGGTATACAGGGCCGCGTTCCGGTCCGGCACCTCGTCGAACACCCTGCGAGCGGCGCCGAGGCGGCCGGCCACGGAGTAGGCCCGGACGAGGCCGCTGGCGACGTAGGCGTCGAGGTGGACCCCGTGCCGGATGGCGAGCGCGTGGAGCTGCCCGGCGGCGGGGACCGGGGCCGGGAGGCGCGCGGCGGCCTTGAGGAGGAAGGGGAACGTGTGGCGTCCCGGCGCGAGCGCTCCGGTGGCGCGGAGGCGGGCGAAGAAGGGGAATGCGGCGGCCGGGTCGGGGGAGGAGGCGAGCGCGCGGATGGTGGTGTTGAGCATGAAGGAGTTGGGAGCGCAGGGGAGGGAGGCGAGGAGGGCCAGCGCCGCCGCGGCGGGGTCCGGGGAGAGCGCGGCGTAGGCGGCCAGGAGGCGGGACGCCGCGAAGGCGTCCTCGGCGAGGCGGCCGGAGACGAGCATTGCCGCGTGGATGCGGGCCAGCGCGCGCGGGGTGGCGCAGCGGTCGGCGAGGAGGGAGAGGTTCGGGCGGCGCGGGAGGCGGCCCCCGACGACGGCGAGCGGCGCCGCGGGCGGTTGCATCGGGCGCGTTAGATTGGTGGAGCCCACGGGGGAGTGGTTTCACAGGGTATGACATATAATAATAAAACATTTCTCTAAAATTCTTCTCCATTTTTTTTTGATAGGAAAATCTTCTCCAGAGTTATAAGGATCGCGACAATTCCGGCTTTTCAAGTTTGAACAGTCTCACATGTGTACAGATCAGATGTAAGAGTAAACACATACAAAACAAAAACACAAGTATTTTTGCTAGTTTGTTTTGTCCATCGAGCTAAAATGACAAGTACTTAATATTGCTAGGATTAGAATCTAAAAACTCCCTGTAGCATTCAATACTTCTGTATTTAGAAAATTTCATGAGGTACTGTTGGTAGCACTTTCTTCATTTTTCATTTTTTTTTGTGACGGAGTTGCACTTTCTTCATGACTTAGTTCCAACTAGTTACTAAATGTTGTGTAAATATGGAATTGTATGAGGTCAAATCTTTATAGAGATCATATTACAAACTTGAATGGTGGCACAATCACCACAAAAGAAAAAGAAAACAAAGATTGCTGTGGCACACATTTTGCCCTCTCATTAGCTAACACATTAGGGCTATTTTTAAAAGCACTGCTACATGCACAACATTACTGATTTTTTTTCAAGAGAATATTTGTGAATTCTGGCAAAGTTTGGTGTCACGGTTTTAGTAAATCTACTCTAACCAAATATTACAAATGAAATTATATTTTTAAAAGAAAACACCGCTAAGTCAAATAAGGCTTCAACAATGACAATGATAAGGAAGATAGTTTAGCTGACAAGGAGAAAATCAGTGATATCTAGAGGAAAAAATTGAACACAAATAGAGCAACTTTATTCTCTCCTGGACAATGACTATCCAAAACAATCATAAGATCACGTGCTGCGTGCACGAATATAACATATGCTCATATGCAGATTTATTTTCCCGTTCGGTTTTATTTTGGACCCTACAATGTTATTTCCAGAACATTGGCGAATCTGAACAATCCACATTCTTCAGATCTCGCTAAAAGACTTGATTGTGCGGAAACCATGATTCTCAGGAAGTGGACCGTTTCCTGGCCGTAGGGAAATTATCACCTCAAATCCTGAAAGACAAAGTTGGATAGGTAACGATACCGTACCTTCTTGCAAGAAAAAGACAACTCAAAACATACATGCACAAACAAAAAATAGTGCCAACAATAGAGCAATGCCTCAATGCCATAAGAGTTGCCATAAGACCCTGAAAATGGAATGATACCATTACGGGGCAGAGCTATAAACTTTGCTAAGGGAGTGCTACCGGCTTGGCTGAATAAAAATTAGCAAGTATTAGACCCAATAGAAGGTCTTATTGCTTAAGCTAAAAATTGTTGAAGATCAATCACTGATTGGCTGTTGTTTTTGTTGACGTTTAACTATTTTTGACTTACGTTTGACCATTCATCTTATTCAAAATATTTTAAAAATATCATAAATTTTGTTATGATTAGTATCATTACTAAACGAAATTGAAATATAACTTATAATTTTGCATATTTAAGCTAATATTTTGAATAAGACAAACGGTCAAACATAACTTAAGAATAGTCAAACGTCAACAATTTAAAACAAGAGGGAGTATGCAATTGGAATTTGGAAAAGGTCTAGATATTTGGAAGTAGATGATGAGAGTATACAATTTATCCAGAAAATATATTATGCAAGTGGAAAAGGTCCAGATGTTCCCAGGTAGATGGGAGGCTGTAAAGATCGAAGATTATCGAGTGGAAGGGTTGTTACCTGCGTTTTTGGCAGCACTGGCTTCTTGAAAGACATCAGTGATGAATAAGATTTGGCATGGATTGTCGACACCAAGTGATTGAAAGATCTCAAAATAACTCTTAGTTTCTCTTTTGTTTCTGTATGTATATACAAGATAAAAAGCATAATTTATGTCAACTTTTCGATATAGTTGTATACAACAGATGTATGTATAAGTTTATTCTCTTTTGTTTCTGTATGAGAATATGAGCTCCAAGAACAACCATAAAAGTTTATACTTTGAGATTTTGATAGACTGATAGGAAAATGGAATTTAGAACTTACCCTGTTGTGGTATCGAAATATCCACACAGGTACTTTCTCAGGTCACCATACGTCGTATTTCCAAATAGAAGCTTCTGTGCCTCTCTACTGCCACTTGAGTAAATGTAGATCTATTGATAATAACTGTATATATGAGTTTGAATTATGTGAAAATGCTTGCACACATTGTACAAATTAACAACTGCATATTGTTTTTTTCCTCGAACGCAGGAGAACTGCGTATCATTGCATTAAGAAGAAGAGTTCTGGTCCAAAAGAGACTTCCAGGATTGGCACACATTGTACAAAAAATTATCACTTTAATAACTATGAGTTTGACCACCCTTGCAAAAATAAAAATAAAACTACGAGTTTGACCAAACAGATACCTTTGTGCCATTAGCATGCCAGTTCTTTAGTGCTTCAGGAACATCCTCAAAGACAATCCCTTGCAGTTCTTTTTTTTCAAACCCAGTCCTCCAAATATGACCCTGATTTCAGCAACAAAATCGATTGAGCCATTGAAGACTCTATAATATGCTCGCACAAGTGTAAAAACAATACCTGGAGTTGTTTCAATGATGTAATCTTTCGATCTGCTTTAATCATTGACTCAACATTGGCTACCAATGAATTGATAATCTCTTCTTTACCAGCCTTGTCTGTTGGAACGGGGACAGACCCAGCAACTCCATTTTTTAGGTCATCTTCAATCTGAATACATGGCCTCTAGCTAGTTAGAACTTGAATAGAACAAAATAATTGTGCAACTTACTAAATATTGTTCTAAAGTTTAATGGTACACTATTTTGGTTTATCACTACTTACTTGGATGCGCAATAGTTTGATGTCTTCTTGGGTTTCTTTGGAATTGAACGTAGAAGTCAGATGCTTTCGCACATTATCACGGGCATAAGGAAACATAACATCAGTCACAAATGATATTGGAGTAGTTGTCCCCTCAATGTCAAGTACGACACACTGCTATATATAGTTAAAAGAAGTTAAATAGAGTTGAACAGAAGAGGCAAATCATCAATCACGAAAGAGTTAGCATGAACAGTACAACTTTGGGAAAATGGTATGCGCAGTTGCAAATTTATAATCCAAAGGTACGACTAATGGCGTTTCTAAATTATTAGGAGAAATGAATTAACCTTTGATGATTCAGCAACATGGCAATGGCATTCACTCGGAATTACAGGGCTGGAAACGCTGCGCAGTCTTTTTGCAGTTCTTATTGGACCATGTTCAGGAGTTGACCAATCAATACCTAACTGGTAGAGCTTGACGGCAGCATCTAAAAGATAATGATAGCTTTCAGCCTGAAAAGCAAGGGCATGGCAATGATGTAAACGTCTTCACCTGCATAATTATCCCTGAACATAACACATACATAATGACAATCGTTTGCATGATTTCGTTGTCTCTCGCCAAATAGAAGTTATGACTTCAATATTTGGTATTACTTGCCTTTCTCTTGACCGTGATAAGATTCAAGGAATTTCGATGGTTATCCAAATGAAATTCTTAGTTGGTAATTGGTTAATCACCAAAAGTTAAGCAGCCTGGATATCATGAAGAAGGGATTAATGACTCATCATAACAGGTTCAGGGCAGTAAACGTTCTTTATCATATTTGGATATTGATAACTTGATCTAGTTGTTCACAAGGTGTGAAGAAAAAAAAACCTATTGGCTTATGATCATGTTAAACATTTTATACTCAATGAAAGAGAAATTTGAAAAGAAGGTAACAAAGAAGAATCAATTATAGTGAAACATAAGAGCTCGACACCAATGCAAGCTACCTAATCGTAATGCAGCATGCGATATATAATAACTACTGCAAAAGACATAAAGACTCCAACTGACAGCCTAAACTGAATAAATCAGTGAGAGACAATCAGAAGAAAGTAAGCAATCACAGGCAGAGCATTAAAATATTGATGCAGAAATTTACAGACAGAAACACATACCTGTGTCTTGGCACTGATCCAGGAGTCACCCCACACAAATATTCCATGGTTCCGTACAAGGACAGCAGTTGCCTTTGGGTATGCTGCAATCTGTTGTATAATTTCACATCAATTGCCTACACTACATACACTTGATCTCTAAGACAATGTCGTAGAAAACAGACAATTCAGATGATTTTATTTGTGACAATGACTAAACCGTGAAGGTTTTCTGCAACCGGAATCTGTTAATAACGTTGACAGTTGTTTTTTGTACATGTACTATGCTCACAAGTAGGGCTGGAAAACGAGCCGGCTCGGCTCATTAAGGCTCAGCTCATTAAAGCTCGTTCTGATAACGAGCTGGCTCGGCTCGACTCGATATGATAACAAGCTAAAATGGAAGCTCGGCTCGGTTCATTTAGAAAGATCGAGCTGGCTCGTTAGACTCACGAGCCAAGTATATTAAAATTTTTGTGACAAAAATTTAGGTGATTTTAAGCAGTTTTTAAATATTAGCATGTGCCAACAACACAAAAATCATAATATAACACAATACTGCAGAAACATATCAATCTAAGTCAACAAAGAATAAAAATAAATGAAAATAAAAATATGGTTCAACATTTAACATGATTTTTATCTATACTGAACTTAGTTTATTTTTTTATGATAAATTGAGCTTCTCCCAACATAAAACTGCCATCTTATTAGAGAATTAAAGTTGACATTTCTATATAATCGAGCCTATCGAGCTAATCGAACTGTTCGCGATCAGCTCACGAGCTGGCTCATTAACAAACGAGCTATGATGGAGGCTCGGCTTGGTTCATTAAGAAGATCGAGCCGAGCCGAGCCAAAAATTAAGATCGAGCCGAGCTGGCTCGCGAGCCTCGAGCTTTTTTTCCAGCCCTACTCACAAGACTGACGCACCTTAAAAAGATTGATTATTTATTGAAGAGCACAATGAGAACTAAAACCTCCAAAAGGGCATAAAATTGTCACCTACAGATTGTATCGGTATTTCTAGAATTGAAATGATTAAAAGGTTATTAGCATACCGCCTCACTAAAGGAATCTGTGAGCTCATACTCATACGGGGTATTCTCAATAATGGGAATAACCAATTCATCACGGTAACCATGACCTTTGATTGCTTTAAGCATTTCCATATGTGTCATCTGCAGTAGGATCAGCAAAGAGTACATATTCAAATGAGGTTTTCTGGACAAGAACTACTTTAGCAACCAATGTGAATATAACAGTATTAAAATTTGAAAACTTGTAACAGAACTGAAAATGCGTTTTGGTCTGTGAATCCTGACCACACATAATCAAAATTCCAACTTCTATGTGATTTGCAAGTAAATAGGCCAAGCTGGGTAGTGTGGTGTTAGTTCTTTGGAATCCAAAATGAGTATGGTGTTAATAGAGCACCTTCAGTATCTTAGCCTAAATCAATGTTTACTCTTCGGAGACAAGAACAGAGATTATTGGAAATGGAGATCCCAACAAATTCATTTCACACTTTTGATCGTATAGAAAGGAGACTTGGACAAGGATCGAGGATTCACCCTGAACTCCTTGACACCAGGATCGATCATCGTTGCAAGACACGTCTCGATTCCGTGGCTGTGAATGACTGCCCCCGCTCCTCGCATCTGGTACGCCTTCAGAAGCCAAACCACCAAAGGAATCAATGTAGAGTTGAGTTGCCAGATCAAAACAAGCCGATGGAGCAACAACAAAAATGTGGACTGAACTGAAGAGAGCAGAGCAGTCGCGAACCTTGAGAAACAGAGGCGCGCAGTCCGTGCACTTCGGAGGCTTGTTCGGCCACGGCTTCGCCGCCGGCGCGGAGAGCACCTTCCCGTCCGCGGACATCACGTACATGTCCTCGGCCAGCATCCTCTCCTTCTGCACGCCTAAACGCACGAGGCAATGAAACAGCTGATTCTGTCAATGGCATGAACTACAGCAACTCATTGTTGTGAGGAGTGCCATGCCAGTTGTGCAGTGGTGAATTACCGGAGGGCGACATGACGATGAGGCGGTCGGCGAGCGGCACGGCGGGGTCGTGCACCTTGACGGTGATGCTGCCGCCGGTGCCTGTGAGCCACCCCGGCGTGTAGAAGTGGCGGCACAGCTCCGCCACCAGCTCCCGCGCCTGCCGGACCTCCTCGCCGGCCAGGTAAGCCTCCGACGACGCCGTGTCGCAGCACGCCATGGCCACCCCCCTCGATCGCCGGCTCTCTGCAGATGGGCACGAGGATTTCTTGTCACTTGAAGGAAAGCTGAGCTCGAGGTTTGTCTCGACTCTTGAGATCCGCGCGGGATTTCATCTTTGCAGGGGAATCTTGACGGCGCGCTCGTGGTGAGGGCGGCTAAGCGGGACCTTTGTCCTTTTGGTTTCTTTTCTGTTTGTTTGTTTTTTGTTTTAGCTCCGACCTTGGTCATCGCGCACTGCCTCACCCTGCTGTGTTGTGTTACTCTGATCCCAAATATTTTGCCCATGCAGTGTTATCTCAAACAACTCAGTCACTTTTACGTGTTCTTTTACGTCTTATTCTTCTACGGCTCTAATCGGACCGGTCTCAATGGTTCTTTCATTTGTAATTAATTAGATGTCACATCAGCAAAAACGATGACATGGCAAAGAATTTAATATAAAAGAGAGGAGATGCCTTTCATCCCTATAAAAGGATGTGGGCATCGTTTCTGACATGATGAAAGCCAAATAAGACTGGATTGAGGGTCTTTCTTTTATCCCCAACCAACAAGTGAGTGCCACCTAGCATTTCTAACATTTCTAACATGGCAAGGAATTTAGGTCCCCATTTATTAAAAGAAGGATTCACAATCTATGACTCTCAGATAGGATTTTAATGTTATCAACTACACACATCAGAGGCTTGAAAAACTACAAACATCTAAAATTTTCATATTGCCAGCAACGGAACTCTTTTTCGAGTTCTGATAGGATTTTAAGGTTATGGTGCCACAAAATTGCTCTCAACGAAGTATACTACAAAAATGTGCTTTTGGACAGCAGAGGTAACATAGAGCAGTGCAGACTGCGGAGCCAGTAACATGCATTTAGGTGGATCGGTGGTACCAGTATAGAGGAACACTGCACTTGAGTAGCAGAAACGTAATTAAGTGAACAAAGCCTGGAAGGTGAAGACCATGACAATACCGTTCTCTGATTCCAGTGGAGCTACAAAACAATCATCGGATGGCTTACAAATACATAATGGATGCACATTTACAAGTTTATTTTGCCATTCCGGATTATTGATGCGCCGTGCATCATTATGAGGCGCTATGTTGATATTGCATGAACTGATCCTGGGGTATTAGCCCACGAAACTACACATATCCAGTTATATGTAACCTCTATATTCGTCAAATCTCGCCGAAAGACTTGATGGTGCGGAAACCATGATTCTCAGGAAGTGGAGCATTTCCTGGGCGAATGGAGATTATTACCTCAAAACCTGAAATGCATCATAAATACATTCATCCAACGATAAGTCTTTTTTTTTTTGTGGAAAACAGAAGGCATAAAAAGTACAAGCGCATGTAAACATAAGCAATAATGAGCAAGGTACAGCAAGGATCGCCTGAAACCTTAATATCATTTCACATGGTCATAAAGATTTAAAACAAGTAACAAGACCACTGATTAATATGACACCTGGAAGCGACTGTAAAACTTAAAACTGAAGCATATTTCAAAGCAAGAAAAAGGGGCACACCCAGTGCTGAAAGCTCCCACACATTGTGGGAGCCTTCCCCTTGCAAGGAGGATTCGACCTCCAAGATACAAGTGGAGAGACTTAGTCAAACCCACCCTTCTATTTCCACGCAGGAAGAAAGGAGGATGGGAAACGGGCTTATAGGTTGTGTCTAGTGTTGTGGTACGGCGCCGGGGACCTCAGCCCATAGCACAAGAAGAGAGAGATCAGTTTTATTCCTTGCTTACCCTCCCTTGGACTCACGGTTACCTCTTATAGATGAGGTGTCCAACAAACAAGCTAATCTACTCACAAACAGCTGAATGACTAACAAGAGTCGCTGGCCTGGCCCAGCTCTCCCGTAACACTAAAGAGGTCCAAGATTATTGACTGGAACTAGACATTACCTGCGTTTTTCGCAGCAACTGCTTCTTGGAAGACATCAGTAACGAATAGTATTTGAGATGGGATGTCCACTCCAAGTGACTGAGAGATCTCAAAATAACTCCTAGTTTCTCTTTTGTTTCTGTATATACAAGATGAAGATAAAAAAATCTCTATTAACTTTTCAATAGTTTGACAGATAAATGGAACATGAAATCCATCAAAATACTACACCCACGTTCTCTTTTGTTTTTGTGTATACATGGAAGCAAAATCATATTTTACAGGGATTTCCAGTAGACCGATAGAAAGGTGGAAGAAATCCAGAGCTTACCCAGTTGTGGTATCAAAATATCCACATAGAAACTTTCGCAGGTCACCATACGTTGTATTGCCAAATAGAAGCCTTTGCGCCTCTCTACTACCACTTGAGTATATGTACACCTATTGAGAAGTATATATAAGTTTGCATTATTGCACACCCTTTGTAAATTGATAATTGCACATTGTTGTGTTTCCAAAGATACTTCCAGGATTGCATCACGCATCTCTCACAACATCATGTCACATGATTCTTTGTTTATTTTTCTGCAGCATTGTGAAGCATTTTATAGCATTCATTTGCTTTAATTTAATCCATACTGCTCCAGAGCATGTTTTCTTCTGATTTCGTTAGTACCATGCGAAAAATAATGTCACAGCAGCTGAATTATGATGTACAAGGGCACAAAATTTTGTTTTCTCTTCAAACGATTTTCGCAGATTAGCAAGATCTTGGTTCCACGATTTCCAAGGTTTACTTGATGATATGAAAACAAAGAATCGTAATGCATGAAGAGTATAAAGGTTTGCACTTCACACAGGTTGGACCAGGACATACCTTTATGCCACTATCATGCCAGTTCTTTAGTGCCTCTGGAACATCCTCAAAGACAACCCCTTGCAGTTCTTTCTTTTCAAATCCAGTCCTCCATATATGACCCTAAATTCAGCCAATCAAAACAATTGAGCTGTACTGAAATAACTAAGATATGCTTGCAGAAGTGAAGAATGTGGATTGTGAACCCAGGTACCTGAAGTTGTTTCAACGATGTAATCTTCCTGTCTGCTTTGATCATTGATTCAACATTGGCAACCAATGCATCGACAACCTCTTCTTTGCTCGCCTCATCTGATGGAACTGGGACAGCTCCACTAATTCCATTTCTTAGGTCATCTTCTATCTGAATAAATTGTCTATTTTCTTAGAACTTGAATACAAAAATAATTTGTGCAAAGATCAACTATTATCACTTTAAAGTAGGCAATGTTGCCTTCAACAGGCAATGTTGCCTTCAACCTAATACAAGATCTACAGATTAATATGCACCCCACTAAGTTTTTCACTGCTTACTTGGGCGCGCAAAAGTTTGATGTCCTCTTTTGTTTCTTCAGAATCAAACGTCGAAGTCAGATGCTTTCGCACATTGTCACGGGCATAAGGAAACATAACATCAGTCACAAATGATATTGGGGTGGTTGTTCCCTCAATGTCAAGTACAACACACTGCAGCAGGTGGAAATATTGATTTTTGAGTTGAACAGAAGATACATAGCGATAACAGAAGCACAAGTAAATAATATGGACAACAAGAACAGGAGCAAACATGAATTAACCTTTAATGATTCAGAAGCATGAGATCCATTAGCAATTCCAGGGCTCATAATGCCGCGCAGTCTCTTTGCACTGTTAATTGGACCATGTTCTGGTGTAGTCCAATCAATACCTAACTGGTAGAGCTTGATGGCAGCATCTAACAGATAATGATAGCATTCAGCCTGACAAGGAAGGCCATAACAATGGTATAAAGATCTGCAGATATGAATATCAGGAACCGTAATATTATCCCACAACATAGCACAGATAATCACAACATAAATTATTATTCCCTTCAGATAGGAGGCTTGATACGAATATTTAAGTATAAAATGCTTGTATGACTCTCCTTCCGATTGTGACTAGATATAGAAGTCTGGAATTCTGGGTGTCATCTAAACAAAGTTTTTGTTATAGTTAAACAATTTGTTTTTGTTTGGTAACCATCAAGAGTAAAAGAGAACCAGGTTATCAAGCAGCAATGAGGGCCTAATAAAATAATCAGAACCAGTTCACGCTGGTGTACATCCTGCTTCGTCAGATCATGGATAGTGCTAACCAGATCCAAATTTGTACATAGGTCAAAAGTTGTACAACCACATTACCAGATTACAATCGTGTCAAAATTTTGTGAAGCAAATTAACTGCCATGGAAACAAAGTCAGAAAAAAGAATCTATGATAATGAAATACATGTGCTCAAAGCTGTTATATACTATTATAAAGAACATTGCAGTATATGTGTACAATGCTGACTATCAAATGAGGTTCAGACAACAAGCTTATAGAGAAATAATAGACGAAGCTGAAAAAAAAAAACAAAGAAAGCTACCGTGAGAGGTCATAAAATTGTTGGTTGGAGGTCAGCACCCGGCACTCAAAACTAAGAAGATTTGAAAACTAATGCAGAAATTGGCAGAAAGAAAACACACCTGTGTCTTGGCATTGATCCAGGAGTCGCCCCACACATATATTCCATGGTTCCGTACGAGGACCGCAGTTGCCTTTGGGTATGCTGCAATCTGTTAAATAATTTTGCATCAATTGCAGATATATATGCAAAATATTTACATTAACATCTTTCCAATTAAGAATCTTTGGTTTAGCTCAAAGTCTGTATACTCAAACAGTGTTGATGGAAAGATAATTAGACCAATTAGTTGCTGACAAGAGTTGGTTGTCAATCAGATGCTGTCACAAGTTTAAGTGATTAGATGATTAGTTGGTTCATTTTTTCTTTCTCCATTTTCCTTTGTCCGCTTAATGACATGATTCTCAATCAGATGCTGTCCCTAAGGCCTGTTTGGGTGAGGGAATTATGAGCAACACTTATGCTGAAACAGTCTCTTTATCAACAGCCAGCACAATTCATAAGAGCTAGAAACTGCAGAACGAAAGGATATTAATTTCATACCGCTTCACTTAGAGAGTCGGTGAGCTCATATTCGTAAGGAGTATTCTCAATAATAGGAATAACCAACTCATCACGGAAGCCATGACCTTTGATTCCTTTAATCATTTCCATGTGGGTCATCTGCAGAAATATTGGCAGAAAAGTATATGGTCAAGTACATAATTTCTGCATAGTAATTAATTCAGTAACCAGTAGAAAAAAAAGATAAAGTTGAGAGGATGTAACTGTGGATCTACTAAAGATTTAAGGTCGAAAAGTCTATCCCGAACGATCAAATTCCAAAATAGAAATGGAGATATGTGCCAGAGGATTCACCCTAAACTCTTTTGCACCAGGATTGAGCATCGTTGCAATGCAAGTCTCCATTCCATGGCTGTGAATGACAGCCCCAGCTCCTCTCATCAGATATGCCTTGAAAACAACAAATGAAACCAGACTACTCAGATCAAAACACTTCAAAACAAAAGCTAATATTGAACAGAAGAGAGCGGGCACCTTCATGAACAGAGGTGCACAGTCGGTACACTTTGGAGGCTTGTTAGGCCATGGTTTTCCAACTGGTGCAGAGAGCACCTTCCCATCTGCAGACATCACATACATGTCCTCTGCCACCATCCTCTCTTTCTGCACACCTAAATGACGCAAAGAGATATTGTCACTGAAATATACTACAACTAATTATACTCAACTAAAAGCTCTGATGGCAGAATATGTGGCATAAATTCTGGGCATGTTTCCCTTGAACTAGAATACTCTAATTGCCAGTTGGCTAAAGTTAGTCCAAAACTGGACATTTCAAATAGATCTTTTCATAAGAATAAAACCATAATAAAGAATCTGATTTCAAGCATAATGATGTAAACTTGGAGAACTCAAACTTTCGTGAGGCGTAACTTTGTCATAAAGGTAAAGAAGCTTCTTAAGTAGTGCCTTCAAACATAAATTGCTTAAGATCATCCAAAACTAGTCACTTTAGAAGTGCAATCATAAAAAGAAACTCACAGTATGCCATTCACTCATGCTTGTACTAAAGTGCGACATAAGGATAAAATACTTTATTTGAGCCATACAACTTGGTGCACCTAGTGAACCCAGTCTGTCATTGCACCAACTTATCGTTGCTATTGACCATCCCATTGACATGGTGGGCATGGTGAACCCAAGTCGGTCACTGCACCACAATTTATCATTGTTATTGACCATCCCATTGAAACAATTGTTTCCCAGAGACCCTGACTAGCGTTATTAGTCCTCCTTGCTGGCCCATTTCGTATCTTGCACCAAAACATGTACTAATCTATTCCAGGCAATTAAGATGATCTCTGTGATTAAGCAAACAAGGAAGTTGATCCTAAACTTTGTTGGTACTGATGAATTTGAGCATGAAGACACGAGCAAAACAAGGTTCGATTCCTGGTTGCGTTCAGCACGGTAGGTATCTATATCCATCAGTTCGAAAATCCCGCAAGATTCACGACTCGGCAATCCATCGAACAGCTGGTACGCGCGAGCAGCCGAAAGACGGAAAGGGGGAGAACCCAAGCCCACGTTGGGTTTTACTTACCGGAGGGCGACATGACGATGAGGCGGTCGGCGAGCGGCACTGCTGGGTCGTTGACCTTGACGGTGATGCTCCCGCCGGTGCCCGTGACCCAGCCCATGCCGTAGAAGTGGCGGCACAGCTCCGCCACCAGCTCCCGCGCCTCCCGCACCGCCTCGCCCGCCAGGTACGCCTCCGACGCCATCCCCGCCGCCGCCGCCGCCGCCGCCTTCCCGCCGCAGCAGCCGCTCGCCATCTCCGCCTCTCGCTCCCTCCCTCGGGATTCGCTCGCCGGAGTGTGGTGTGGTGTGGTGTGGATGCTCTCGTTTTTTGATGCGCGCCGCGGGCGGCTCGATTAGTGCCGGTGCTGCTGCTGCTGTGGGGTCTTAACAAACAATTGGCTGTGTCCGGTCCCACACGTCGGTGTCGTGTTAGCGGGGAATCTTGACGAGCGGCGTCCGTGGCGGAACGGGACGGGAATAATTCGGGACGGAGGTGCTTCGTTTGGTCACTCGCTCCTTGGACACCCACATTGCAGCTGCGACCCCACGCTGTGTTGGCCAGAACCGTCAGTGAGTAAGAAACGTGAGGGCAGATGCTTCCTTCGTAACCTTGTGTGGCGGGGAGGGGATGCGGCTGCTTCGGCGCGCGTGACAGGCGGGGGTGGTGGGGTGGGAAGAAGACAAGAGCAAAAGGGCGGCGTATTTCGTGATGGCAAGCGTGTGGCATTTTTTTGAACTTTTCGATTTGATTTGAATCTCCTCATGTGTTGGGTTTCAGGTGAATTTGACGTTTGAACTCACAGAACCCAACATATTCATGGCTAGTGTCGTAATGGGACATGCCGGGCATGTGTTGGTTGCTGCTCTGAGCTGCATGCCTGAGGAAAATGGTTGCCTGAAACCTCCCTGCGACGATGATACGAATTTGCGTGGTCAGGCATTTGAATTGTTGTTTGGTTGCTGCCAGAGCAGAAAGACGTTTTGGTACTCCTCTGTCTGACTGTCTTCTTCTTTGCTTTGCCTTCCGCCTGAACACAGTAACGAATCGATCACATATCCCACCACTTCTCTCGTTCAGGTGAATTTGATTTTTGAACTCACAGAACCGAACCAAACATATTCGATTTGAATTGAATCTCCCCGTGTTTGGGTTTCAGGTGAATTTGATGTTTGAACTCACAGAACCGAACCAAACATACTCAAGACTAGTGTGGGACAAATCGAAAACACACACACACACACACAAAAAAAACGAATGGATCACATATCCCACCACCACTTCTGTCATTCATTCCTGCTCTTGGCGCTTGCCAACGGCAACGTCCCTATTCAATAGAGGAAAAAGAGGCATAAAACATGACAAGACACTCAAAAACCTCGTCGATCAGGTAAAACTGTCTTTAAGACCAAAATGTGACATCTTCGTGACACTACAAAACATGATTTTAGAGTACGATACTGAAATTGTTTTTTTGGTTCTCGTCTCCAAGACATTATTGCAGGAAAGATGATACTGTCAAATTTTTAATTCAATGCAGGCAAATTTATATTATTTGAAACTTTGCACAGAGGTTTTTTTTTTAAAGGTCAACGGGGGAGAGAATCCCCACCTGAATTTCCTTTAATTATAATGGTGGCCAAAATCGGCCCGAAAGGAGTTACAGCAGGGATTGAGACAACAAAAACACCAAGAATTACAGCGTACACCAGAGAGAAACAAGGAAAATTACAACTCTCATCCGACCAAGAGACAAGCCCTATCATTGAAACAGAGCTGAAAAACCACCACCAATCATCGACAGAGTGGTGCCACCGAACAACATACTTGTTAGCTTCACAATGATCTTTGCTCCGCCACACCACCCCTCGTAGCTACGCCGATCTATTGCCGCCCTCCACCTTCCAACAAAGGGAGGAAACCTTGAAGGACTGAGGGACCGCCCAACAAAAAGGGGACTAAGGGTGGGGGAATTACTCCAACCACTGCTTGTCGAAGAACGTCGACCTCCCTTGAAGATGATGAAGACACCTTTCCTAGCTTATCCGGTCTCCACGAGCCACTATCCGACGCCCTCTGTGGGGATGAATCCTCAAAGGAGGGAAGGCCAGCAACCATGGACGCACACGGCATATGATTTGTTGACACCATCAGCAAAGAGTCCGACGACGAAGCAGAGGTGCCAGCAGCAACTAACCGCCAAATCACAATGACATCCAACAACAAAGCCAATACCAAAGACTAGCTCCGAGGAGATGAGAGGAGGAGGGTCACAAGGACACAGTTCTCCAGGTCTTCAGAGCACCAAAGCAGTTAACCACCTGTAGGAACCTGATGTGCCGCCAATGCTAGAGCCACTCCAGTCTGTCCGACGGTGAACCATTGGATCATCCACTCAGAGCGGAATTGGCATGCTTCACAACCACCACCTCAACCCACCAACAACATGTAGTAAGGTAGCACGACCACCATGGACGCCAACCTACCAGCCACACGATGCAATGGGCTGAGTCCCCCGACACGGCCATTGTGCCGGGAGCAAGCGATTTTGAAGCATACAAGCTCGGCCAAGAGGAGCGGATGGGTGAGGGGCACCACAGCAAGTCAGCAACACCTCCAACAAGGAAATGTGACGTTACCGGCACCGACAGATTGCCGAGCGAAGCTTTCGCCCGGTACCCATCACCACACTGACCAAGCAGTGCCTTGGCCTCCACCATGGGCCAAAACCGAGGTGCCCCGCTGCTCGCACAGCACCACAAGGCCAACCACGCTACCATGGCGTCGCTGAGCCCAGACCGGTGGCCCAGCCACCACGAGTGAGCTTCGCTCGGGCGCTGGACTCCAACCACGACGCGGAGCCGCACGACCACGCCCGCCGCCGCCGCATCGTCACAGCGCAAGCAGTGCGCCACGGCGACGCGGAGCCGTGCTCGTCGCCGATGCGCCACCAAGCCCCATCACCACGGCACCTAACAGCAGCAACTTGGGGGCGACTAGATCCGGCTCGAAGAAGCCCGGATCCAGCGGGCGGAGCACCAGCCAGCCATGAAGGAGCATGCGGAGGAACGCATCCACATGAAAGCGGGCGGGCCGGAGCTCAGAGGTTCATCGTTGTATTTCCTATGGGTTTTAAATATTTTTCTTGCTGATTGTTTGCATAACCGTTTTTTTTAAAAAATATTGAGTAGACCGAACGATAAAAGATTCATACAGTAAAATTTTTGAGCCCGAGTCAGTGGCGGACAGAGCGAAACGTAGAAGCGGTCGCGATTTTTCCTTCACCGACCTGTAAGAAGGATCCGGTTGCGAATCCTGCGAATCGTTGCCCAGGTACAGAACCGGATCGTGCGTGACTCGGCGTCCGAGGCGGGAGAGGGCACCGCGCTCGCCACCCGTATATATATAGCCAGGGGCACGTCGTTGCCTCGATCCACCGCAACGCAAACACGCTCAGCGTTCAAGCTCGTCGATCACGGTCGTCGTCGCAACTCGCCGCGTTCCGATGTCTGATTCGTCAGCGACCGTGGACGCCGCGGCCGCGGCGGCGGTGGACGAGCCGCCGGACGAGGAGCCGTCGCCGTCGTTCCCGTGGCCGCCCGCCGTGGCGGCGCGTTACGGCCGGCCGGAGAAGATCGGCGCCGGCATGTTCTCGGAGGTGTACAAGGCGCGCGACCGCGCCCGCGGTGGCAAGGCCGTGGCGGTGAAGCACCTCCGGGGCCGCGCCGATGCGCGGTTCCTCAAGACGGAGCTCCACGAGCTGGCGCGCGAGGCCATGTCGCTGCGCGCGCTCCGCGGCCACCCCGCCGTGGTCGGGGTCGTCGCCGTCCACGCCGACGCGTCCCGCCCCGACGGCGACTGCTTCCTCGTCATGGACTACGCGGGGCGGCGCAACCTCCGCGACTACATGCTCATGCGCCGCCGGCGGCTCACGGAGGGCGAGGCGCGCCACGCCGTGGCGCAGCTGCTCGGCGGCCTCCGGTGGTCGCACGACGTCGCCGGGGTGCTCCACCGCGACGTCGAGCCGGAGAGCGTCGTCGTCCAGGAGCGTAGCCGGCTGCGGATGGGCGGCGGCGCGGTCACGTACAAGCTGTGCGGCTTCGGGCTGTCGGAGCGGGCGGGGGTGGAGAAGAAGGACGGGCTCGCGAACCTGGCGTCGGCGCCGGCGTACCGCGCGCCGGAGCTCCTGCTCGGGTCGGCGGACTACGACGGCCGCGTCGACACGTGGGGGCTGGGCTGCGTCATGGCCGAGCTGCTCGCCGGCACTGGCGAGCCGTTCTTCGCCGGCGTCGTCGGCGGCGGCGAGACGACGGCGGCCTCGCAGCTGCGGCAGGTGCTGGGCGTGGTCGGCGCGCGCGGCGTCAAGGCGTGGCCGGGGCTGGCGGAGCTGGAACGCGGCGGCGGCGACGCGGAGATGCTGCGGGCGGTGCGGGCGTGCCCCGACGACGGCCGCCTCCGGGAGCTGTTCCCGGAGGAGGTGCTGTCGCAGGACGGCTTCGACGTGCTCAGCGGCCTGCTCGAGAGCGGGCCCAGCGAGAGGCTCACCGCCGCGGCGGCGCTCGACATGCCCTGGTTCAAAAAGCCGCGCCGTCGTGGCCGTGGGTTCGCCGGCTGCTTCCGTGTGACGATCTAGTTACCTACGCTACGTACCCATGGCGTGTCAAGCATTGTCGATAGCTTAGTGTGTTTTTAATTACCGTACATCAGGTGTAGTGCACCGTAATGCGGTCTAGACTTGTTTCCGGTCTGTTTAAACAGCGGCATTGATAAGAAATAAGAACGTGAATATACCTGGAAACTTGTTTGGCGCCCTTCCTTGCTTTAGTTTTAGTATTTGGAAACTCTGCTTCTGTATGGCTTCACTGTCTGTCACCTTCGAACAGGACAAGTGACAACCACATTTGACATCCACGTTGGCGACATGGTGTGGTGATAAGCCGTGCGCGCTGGATTGATACGGCTGTGTAGGGGTGCAAATTGACGACCTTAGAGTTGCCTCCAACCCTCTCTAGTTTAACAAAATGAGATTTTATTTTGAAAAACTAGTTAAATTGGTTGAACTAAAGAGGGTTGGAAGGTACCATAAAAAGGACCCATTTGCAATCCTAGGGCTGTGATGGCGAAATAGGCCTCCCGACCAGCCGCTCAGCTCAGGGATACCTTCTCCGCTTAAATCCTTGCCTTCTGGTACTGGTGTCTTAACCGCACAGCAAGTTACGTTGCTTGGCTATTTCTTGCATACAGTAGATACGAACACTCTACTTTTGGAACAGAGTAGCGACGGGAACCTAATTGGATCTTTATGTATCGATCTCAAGTTTGGAATTTCTACACATGGTCATCAAGTGCAGTGTAAAGGGTCTGCAGTCTTATGCCATGAATTTCGATACATGACCTTTTTTTTTTCAAGTGATCGTCCCGTTGCGGTTTTGGTGCCTGCGTCCTGCAGAGTGGACGGCTCTCCAACAAGTTAGCCATGTTAGAATACTATGTTCACTACACTAGTAACTTCTAGGACACTAGTAACATTTTTAGACAAACATTCAATGTTATAAGACATGTTACTACAAATCTATCACCTACCCCTCAAAGACGATACCATTTCTGCAACCTATATTGCCACGCCTTTATTTTTGCTCCCGTGTTGTAGATTAGGTTAATCAAACAAGTGTGAGAGTTTTTTTTTAATCAAATATTATTGGTGATGGTTTGATTATTGAAGATATCAAATCAGTTGTCCGGCGTACCAAAATCAATTCAAAAAATTATCAAGATTTGAATTAATACGGGCGCATTATGTTAACAAAAGCCAAGCTCTTCTGAAGAAATGTTTTGTTTGTAGTTCCTGAATTTTTTCCCATGAGTCCCATGATATTTTATTTACTTTGTTGGGTGGTACTTGATCAGGTATCGGTTTTTTTGAGCACAGGGGGCATATGTCCACACCCTAGTTTTACTTTCAGTTACGGTACAATCCATAAAAGTGCTGTACCCGGTGTCCATGTTGATAGGCTAGGTGTCGTGCTCTCCTTCATGCGTGAGATCTCGAACTTGAGTGCTGTTAGACTTCGCCCCATGGCGGCAAACAACCTCACGGCGCCAACACGAGTACTGAGGATGCGGCGGCGTGCCAATTAAAAGCCGAGAACTTCTCTTGCCTTCGTGGAAGACAAGTTGGCGTAGCTTAACTTGGACCCTTTTTTTTTTTTGAGGGATGGACCCTTTTTTTTTTTTTTTTGCGAGGAAGGGAGGGATGGACCCTTTTTTTCTTAATAACAACAATTCGAACTGAAAAACGCCTGGAAGCAGATTAGAAGCAGCAGATAGGTGATTCAGAGATAGATATATCGCCACTGCGGCTCCTTCAACAATTAGACTCCACTAGTGAGTGTCTCGCTGTCTGTTTCTTCAGTTTCGTCAGGGTTAGCCGTCGGTGTGTCCGTGTCAAATTGATACAGTCCGATGCAGTCGAATATATATTGTTCGTCCTTGAACCGTGGATTGGTCGCCAACGGAGTTCCCACGCCGCACGCGTGCGTGAAGCCGCAGCATCGTCGATGGAGTCCGACTCAGCCTGAGGCACCGATGGAAGCCGGATCGGAATGGCAGTCCGAGTCGACGCGCGAGCGGGGCCGCGGCAATCCATGCCCACCATAAATATCGAACACCCATCGCCCTATGCCCCCCACGCCTCGATCCGCCGAAACCTCCCGTGCTTCAAAGACTCGCGCGTTTGCGCCGCCGCGTCTCGTTCGTCGATCGCGATCGATCGAGAGCAGCAGCGCTTGCGCGCCCTAGCGGAGAGAGAGCGCGTCCACGATCGATGGCGGCGGCGAGTGAGATGCCACCGGCGGTCGTCGACGCCGGCGCGACGAAGAAGGACTCCGATCCCAGCAGCAGCTGGCCACCGGCGGTGGCGGCTCGATACAAGAGCCCGGTGAAGGTGGGCCAAGGATTCTACGGCCGGGTGTACGCGGCGTGGGACGCCGTCGACGAGCGGCTCGTCGCCGTGAAGCAGCTGACCGGGCGCACCGACGACGAGTTCGTGGCGACGGGGCCCCGCGAGTACAGGCAGGAGGTCCTGGCCCTCCTCGCGTGCCGCGGCCACCCGAACGTCGTGCAGCTCGTCGACATGTTCGCCGACGGCACGGTCGAGGACGAGGGCGGGGACAGCTTCATCGTCACGGAGCTCGCCGGCCCGATGAACCTGCGCCAGTTCATGCGGCTTCGATGCTGCGAGGAGCGCCCGTTCGCCGAGGACGAGGTGCGCGACGCCATGGCGCAGCTGCTCTCCGGCGTGGCGTGCGCGCACGGTGCGGGCGTCCTGCACCGCGACGTGACGCCGGAGAACGTGGTCGTGGACCAGCGCCGGAGGCGGAAGAAGATGGCGTACAAGTACACCATCTGCGGCTTCAACGCCTCGGAGATGGCGAAGGAGAGGGGCTTCGAGGAGGGCTCGGCGATGCTGGCGTCGTCGAGCCCGTACCGCGCGCCGGAGCTCTTCCTGGGGTCGCCGGACTACGACGAGCGCATCGACACGTGGGCACTCGGCTGCGTCATGGCCGACCTCTTCGCCGGCACCGGGAGCCCGTTCTTCGGCGGCCGCACCGACGACGAGGTGTTCAGGAAGATGCGGTGCGTCGTCGGCGAGCAGGGCATCGTCGAGTGGTCCGGGTTACAGAAGGTGGCGGCGCCGGACTTGTTGTCCAAGCTGCAGCAGGAGGGCGGCGACCACAAGGCGTGCTTGCGCGAGGCGTTCCCGGGGGAGAGGCTGTCGCCGGCAGGATTCGACGTCCTCAGCGGCCTGCTGGAGAGCAACCCGGAGCGGAGGCTCACCGCGGCAGCCGCGCTCAAGATGCCCTGGTTCCAACGTCGCAGCGGTGGCTTCGCTGCGTGTTTTGCTTCCTCGTAGGGTTGTTGATTTTTGTTTGCTATAGATGTCTAACTTGATAGATTAGGAGTAAATTAGTTGAATCTAGAAAACCGGCGCGCCGTTGGCGCTCCCTTGTTGCTGCTTATGTTAAATCATCTTTCTTAAATTTGGATATTCATGTTATCTAATTTACTGTGATCAGAATCATATATCAATGTAGTATGAACTCTGAACTTTTTGATTATTTCTTCACCATTCAATATTTCAGATTGGGAAGGAAAAACACAGAATAATGTATCAGATCTCAGATTGGAGTATGCCATTCTCATCTGAATGTGTTCACACTTCACATTGCACACTAAAAAAGAATTTTCTAACAAATACAGAGCTTGAGACTGAATTGAAAATTAGAGAATTACTGGACTTGCAAGAGACTGCAAGTCGCACTCAGTTTTAGGCATCCTTGAGTTTGGATTTCTGAATTAGTATGTTAGGTAGTCAATGTGCAGTGTAAATTTCAAGTTTTTTCTGTGATATTTCCTTTAAAAAGTGATGATTATCATATAAATGCCTATTGTGGGTACTGATGGCTAAAATCCTCCGGAGCAACATCTTGCAGTCCTAACGATTACTTCCTACAAATTTAGTAGCAAACTTAATTCGATCACTTCGTGATGTACAGTATGAAATAATGGTAGGAAGCAGCAACATTTTTTTCTGTCTCCAAAGAACCACAAATATCATTCCAAAAGAGACTTTCTTTTACTTGCCTAGGAGAACCTGATAACAGTATCACAGCGCATACTGCATACATAACTTTCTTTTACTTGCCTAGTCACATGTTTCAGCCAGCTGATGATAATCCCTTGAGAATGCATTTCATTGCACTGAAACTGAGGATAGGTGCGTCAGTAGAAGAATTTCATTGTTGAAGTACTTAATTCACACTCAACACAAAAGGTAATAGCAGCGAGATCAAGCAATTCCAACATGCAGACTCACGCAAGGCTAATGCTACTCTTGACAGACTTTTTTTTTTAAGTTTGTTATAAGATTGACAGGGGTGCTGGGATTCACACAACGTTTCCAAACTGAGAGTGTACATAGCGGAAAAATCATCTGTAAATAATATAGGCCCCAAAGAGATAAAAAATGTACACAAGTGCCTGAGCATCTAAAATCACAGCTATCAACCATGCTAAGGCGCAGGTTACAAGGGCAAATCAAACGATGCTGAAAATGATAGCTGTCATTTGACAGGTTTTCTCTGCTGAACTTCAGTGATTTCACCATTTCTTTGAGTGGATATTTAATTACAGACACAATCATTCATTTGTCAAAAAAATAAAATGGTCCTTCAATAATTAGACAATAGGAAGTTGAGCCCTTTTACAATGCTTGGAATATCCTCCCAATACCTCCTATTACCTCCTAATACCTACTCAAAATAATGGTTTTAGGTTAATTTAATTTATCAAGGGTAGTATGGTAATCATGATGGGCTACCGTACACTTGCTAAACAATGAACTAACGCGCCACATAGTTCATCGGTTCACTCCCACAGTGGGCTACCGTACACTTGCTCTATGCCAGCCTCGCCACCGCCATAGTAGGGGCCAACGAGAAGCCGTCTCCCTCGTCCTCCTCCCACTCCACGGCCATGCCGTGCATGTACCACTCACCGACGCACCCGCCGGTGAACGGGCCAAGGGCGGCCTCCGCAGTCTCCGTCCACGGCATGGCGTCGTCGTCGTCGAAGACGGCGTACGGCGACGGGGACCGCGAGCACCCGAAGCCGTCGAGCTCGAAATCGTCGGACAGGACGCCGCCGTTAGCTGCCTCTGCCGTTCGTGCTGCCAGTCCAACTAACTCTCGGGCCGGCCGCAAGCAAGCAGAACCAACAACAATGGCTATGCTATCTATATAATGCATGGAAGCTAGGAGACGACCCGCAGCAAGCAGAAGCAAAGCATCAATACAACAGATAATGGCGCCGCAGCCGGAGTTCCGAGTCCTGGACACCGAAAATGTCCTTATCACTACTACACCTGACGGAGACGGCGCGCCCGCTGCTGCTTGCGCCGTCCCCTTGACTTTCTTCGACGTCAAGTGGCTGCACCTCCCACCGGTGGAGCGCGTGCTGCTATACCGCCTTCCGGACGACGCCGACGCCGCCGCCATTATCTCCAACCTCAAGTCGTCGCTCTCCCACGCTCTCCGGGCCTTCTACCCGCTGGCCGGCCGCGTCCGCCTCGCCCCGGTGGGGAAGACCGACAGCGGCGTCCGGCACGAGCTCTTCTACCAGCCCGGCGACGGCGTCCCCTTCACCACGGCCGAGTACGACGCCGACGTCGATGACCTCGCCGCCGACGACGTCCGAGTCGACGCCGTCGCCCCGCTCACGCCGCCGCTGCCCGGGGGCGGCGCCGTGCTCACCGTGCAGGCCACGCTGCTGTCGCGGCGGCGGGGAATCGCGCTCGATTTGACCATACACCACACTGCCTGCGACTGCCGGAGCTCCACGCACTTCCTCCACACCTGGGCAGCCGCCGCCTGCGCTAAGAGTCTGCCTGTGACGGCGGTGATTGATGATCCCCCGGTGATTGACATGAGACCTCTTCGGCGGCGTCGGCCAAGGTCCTAGGGGTTCCGGGCGAGCTCCGCGGCCGGAGGTCGCCGGAGCAGTCGCCGCCGGGCGCCCACGAAGCGAGATCGCCGGAGCCGTCGCCGCCGGGAGCCCACGAACCCTAACATACGAAGATGAAATTTATTTTTTTCTCTCCAACAAATATTCATATACATCTCTAACATTACTCTCCCAAACATTATTTGTTTAATTATGAATGTACCCTTTTACCCTTGATAAAAAATATAACTACAAAAAAGGAATTCCTAATAATTTTTAATTCTTTTTTTGGGGAGGTATCAATAGGGCGTTATGACACATATGGCCCACTGACCATAGACACACCCGATACCTCTTAATACCTCCGTATTGATACCTCCGAATACCTGGGTCCACATATCATAGACACATCAAATACCTCCCAATACCTCCCCAAGCATTGTAAAATTTGCCTAGGAAGTTAGATGTTTTCTTTGCTGAACTTCAGTGATTTCACTAATTACAGCCACAACCATTCAATTAAAAAACAATTTGGTCCTGCCATGATTTTTCAATAAAGGTAATTTTATTTCATCAAGCAAATGAAAACATCCCGGCCTCTCCATTATTCAACGGACATTGCCATGATTAGACAAAAGGATTCTGACTAATTGAGAGAATGACATTTATGTTAGAAAACAGGAAACCGTTTTCTTCTAGCACATAAAACAGGAAATCAGTCTACTTTGGACTGAACTATTATGCTCAAATTATTATAAAAGACCGGAGAATGTAAAGGATGACATTGAATTTGAATCACAATTCTGGCACTATATATATGGTATGCAGATGTGGAATTAGAAAGTAGCTACGTTGTAACAGTGATGAAATCAATTGTGGTGATATGATAGTTTCAGTTACCTGAGAATGAGATTCAGAAACTGCTTCTGCCTCCAGGCCTGTTCCTAACTGGCTAATCAGTCAAGAAAACTTCAGATAAGTTAATTCTTTAGTAAATTATTATTAAATATGCACGTTGGGCCAAATGAATTGCCGAAAACAATTGGACTTCGCCATACAGATGCCTGCGCCGTTTCTTAGGTTGATTATTTAGTCACTAATTGTTGATTAAAAAAAGATATAAATTCAGATCTTTGTGGGCAATACTACATATAGCTTGCGCGCGTTGCCAAGTATTGAAGGGCAAACACCGTAGCCTGTTTTCAATGCACTCGTTCCCGAATTCAACCAACAGCAGTCATGGCAGCAACTACCAGCCTGTTCGGCTGCCCATTTCGCAGCCAGCTTCTTTGCAGTAGCTACAGTGTTCCAGTTATTTCTTCAGCAGCCGCTATAGTGTTCGCAGTTATTTCTTCAGCAGCCACTACAGTGTTATCAGCCTGCCGAACAGGCTGTACATCAGTCTGAGTCTGAGTTCTCTGTCCGTGTTGCGCCATACGCGCTGGAACGCAGGAGCAGTGGCAAGGTGCCACGGGGCAATGGGCTTAGCCACATGCGCATTCCATCTCCGCCGCGCCGGCCCACGCATTTCTTCCTCGGTTTATGATGACCTCGGGGCGTCCACCATGTGCACGGCGGGGCTCGGTACGCGGGCCTCCTCAACTCTATAAGCGACCAAGCGGGTGCGGGGAAGATGATGCGGGCTACCAGGGTCGCGTCGGAAGCTGGGGAAGGACGGCTGGGCATGCTCCAAGAGGCAGAGGGGGTGGGTGGGCATTCGGCGGGCGAAGCAAACGGCACCGGGGCAGGGGGCGGTCTCGCGGGGGATGAGATTGTAGGGCCGCAGAAGATGGCTGCCGGGCAGGCGGAAAGGAAGCTTCTCGAGGAAGCTGGAATTGAAGGTGAGAGAAGCGTTGATCAGAAAATCGATGGTGATAGTAAACCGACCAATCACAGCTTGAGAAACGGCATGGGATTTAGAGATGTAGAGATTGATGTGGGATTTATGATTTTGGACCTTAGCAAGGAGTGAATATGTTAACTACAATACTATGTTTTATAATGGTAACTAAGAATATATTTTTTGTATAATATGGAAATGTGTTCTTCAGAACAAAAACTCGTTGCATTGGTAGGGTCTTCAAAGTGATATATACATCATACTACATAGGCAAGAATAAGATGTCTGCCTTATAATTTGTCATAAATTTTTAGCCATATATTCAAAATGTTCTTTTTCTCTTAGTACTTGGCCTTCAAGCTCTGAAATATGGAACATACAAAATAAGGAAATTGTTTCATTTATTTATTTCTCACTCGTGTAAAATGTCTAGCTATATCACTTTTGCTGGAGACCATGGCTAGTTCTTCTGTTGTATATATAATTTATACCATCTGCCTCATTCTGGTTAACTGTCTCCACTCTGTTGATTATTAGTTGAGATCCTAGTTTGGGCTACACCAAGATCTTCCCACTGCCCTGTTTTTGGACTTCACTAAAACCTCTACTGTGGTTCTCACCTTCGGTACGTAGGAGGTAGCTACACACCAAGATGCTAGCTAGGTTACTGATATGCACCGGAGAAGTTTTCCTTTGTTCTTGGGTATGTCAATAACAATTGTGACATACATATCTCCAATTACTATTTGTGTGTTACTACCTGGTGATCTTCTCAGACTTATAATCAAATAAGTAAATTTTGGTTGGATATTTTCACAGTTTCAAAAATAGACCTAATACAATTCTTGGGCAATATACCTTCTCTGGCGAAACCTTAACTTTCTCAGTAGATAGATGGTATGCATATGTAAAGTATCATATAAACTCTTTTTTTGGAACACAATACATATGCAGACACTCACAAACATGCACGAGCAGTCACCTCTATGAGTACACGCACATAAGTTGTGCTTGTTTTTGGAGTCCTTCCATTAAGATGCGATGGTGAAACTAGATGAGGGAGCGGTTGCCTCAGCGAGCAGGAAACATAAAGGAATACGGAAGGCGAAACAAGATGATTGGCAAGCAGGAGGTGGAGCAGCTACGCCGGTGAAGAGACGTGTTATAAACTGATGACCGAAACGACGATGAAGAATGAGAAATCAAACCACAGGGGACACAAGAGTTTAACGTGGAAAACCCTCCCAATGCGGAAGGGAAAAACCACGGGCGCCAGCCAGCAACAATGCACTATCAAGAGTTGGTGTTACAACGCCGAACGGCGGCTTACAAGAGGATAATCTCATGGTAAAACCCTAAACGAGTATATGTACCGTACCGTCAGAGCCTCCGGCGACGGGCCTCTGCTTCGCTCCGTCAGAAGTCGGCCGAATTTGGATCATAACTCAACAAGACGTGGTGGCAGAGCCTCTGACGAGTAGCATAAAGGGAAGCTAGCATCTACAGAACAACAGCAGATGAATGTGTTTCGGTTTGCTGAGTCAGGTATGATTCAATGCGACGGGGGTAGGGGCAATTTGGTCTTGCCAAGTTTAGGGGAAAAATCAAACAAAAAGAAAGAAATGAGATAATCCTTTATTCCAAAAGAAATTCGCAGCACGCCAGGTCTCTTATTCCGAAAGGTGCGCGGATTGGATCCCTTATTCTGAAAAATCTCACTAACAAAGCAAAATCCTGGGTGCCTGATAAAACCTGTCGCCTTACAACATTTTCCCTCTGAATCACCGATACTCTCTCTATATCACCATTGTGTTAGTTTTCAAATTTCCGGTGTCGCCGTATCCGTGATTCTTAGCATTTTGCTGCAGCTGGTGGCACGCTGTAACGCATTCATCACCTGTTGTTGCTTCGTACATGAGAGCTCTAAACTTGTCCATGTGCTCCGCCCGCAAGCAGATGACAACTGACAGGCTACCATCTTCATCCCCGCTCGGGAGGAGGGTGGCCACACCCTCGGGAATTTCCGCAGGACCCATGTACACGGGCCGGCCCCACCCAAAGTCGCTGTCGTGGATCGGCAGGCGAACCCAGCTGGTGATCTCAAGATTGTACCAGTAGGTGGCCTCCCGGCGCCGCTCCACCGCCGGCAGCTGCTCCGGCGGCTGCCCGTCCAGGTAGTCCAGCGCCGAACGGCAGTAATCGCCGTCAAACCTGTCCAGCTCTGCTTGAACCACGCTCGCCGCCCCGACACCGCGGACCACCGCGCCTGCCTCGGCGGTCGGCTCCGCGCAGAAGACGACGTTGCCGAAGAAGTCGTCGGGGAGACGCGGGTGCTGGAGCCGCGTCCGCCCGTCGACGGCGATGAACAGCATGGTCGGCTGGTGGGGCGGCAGGCCGCGCGCGAGGGTGGTGGCGCAGCGCCAGACGTGAGCGGCCACCACCGCGAACGTGCTCAGGCGCCGTGGCGCCGCTGCTGGCGCCGCAGGAGCTGATCCGCTGCGGAGCCGTGCGAGGTCGGCGCGGGTGAGCGTGAAGGTGCCGACGGCAGTGGCGGGTGGCGTCGTGGCCGGGACCGGGAGGAGGAGCCGGGCCGTGGCGGGCAACGCGGGCGGTGGATGCAGGTACTCGAAGCGCTGCGAGAACGTCGGCGGCGGGTCGTCGGCACCCGCGCAGCGGAGGATGGTGCGGTCGATGAAGGGCGGGGAGGAGATTGGAGTTCCGCGGCAGAGCTGAGCCCACGACTTCATGAAGTGCGCGGAGGAGATGCCGTCGAGGACGTAGTGATCCATGGAGCTGCCTAGGCAGACGCCTCCGCATTTGAAATAAGTCACCTGGCCGGGTGAGCGAATCGATGACAAGGAGAAGAAATTCACCATGCATCTTCTATAATTAAAGCGGGTAACCAAAGTGAGCGTGTGCGACACCTACTCACCTGGAACGCAAGGAGCGGGGCTGCAGACACGTCGTCGCCGCACTCGACGGCCGGGACGAGGCGCCGGAGCTCCGCGGTGGGCGCGAAGTCGCCGAGGTCGTCGAGGGCGGTGTCGGGCGCCTCGGCCTCCACGAAGAGCACCCCCTCCCCGTTGCAGTTGATCTCGAGCCTCCCGCCGCCGTCATCGTGCCCGAGGCGCCCCGCCACCGGGTAGAACGGCACGAGGGCTTCCGCCAGCGCGCGCCGCATCCGCTCGCCGTCGAAGAAGAAGGGCCCTCGTCGTCGCCGGCGGCCGCGGGTGGCGCGCTGCTGCCGCGGCGGTACATGCGGACGGCCGTCGTGCGCATGCGCGGAGCCACCAGGTCGAGGGAGGAGAGCCACAGCAGCCGGCTCGGCGTCTCCTGCGCAGGCCGCACCATCGTCGACTTCCTCACCGTGATTCTTCTTCCCATTGTCATCTTTCTTCAGCTGCAGGGCACACACCAAACGACGAAGCAACCAATCAACAAATCAGTCAAGAAATTAAAACAAGTTCACGTGCATGATCGATCACGTAGAATGGCAGCACCTAACCTAGCTGTTGTCTGTGCGAGCGAGCCTTTGTAGGTGGAGAATGCCCTTCCGCTCTGTTTTCCTTCTCCATACTTGTAGTGGTATATATAACACTGGCAGCAGTTCGCTGTTGTCTGTCCGAGCCTTTGTACGTAGCCGAAGAACGTGCTCTTCCTATCTGTTTTCCTTACCTGTAGTAGTTCTTTTTTCATTTTGGTGAAACACAGTACAAACACACTCACAAACACGCACGAGTACTCACCCCTATGAACACATGCACACAACCCCTACCCGTATGAGCACTTCCGGAAGATTAAGCCTGCTGATCTTAAGATTCACGAAGTCACCACAGACTTCGACGCCTCCCACTAAAAGAATACCCGTAAAGATGCAACATCTACCTATACCAAGTCCGAGACTCGAACCCACATGAGTTGGTTCTACCACAAAGAATCTAACCAGCTGTGCTATGCTCGCTCTAGTAGTTTGTACGCTTCATGAAACAAAACGTGGGGAGATGGTTAGCTTCAAAGAGATCTGTAGATAAAATAATACTTCCTCTAGTATCAAAATTCTTGCCGTTTTAAGGTTGTCCGAAGTTAAAATTTTTATACTTGATTGCAAATATTTCTTATGTATTATGTTTAGAAATGTGAAAATGACACGGGTATATTCGTATTAAAATATGATTTCATAAAATTACACTTGAACTATTATGTTAGAAATGTGAAAATGACACTGGAGGGAGTAGTCTGGTCAACGAGCACTCACGTATTAAACTGCCCATGATCTGAGCCGGGATAGTTCCACACCACATCCCAATACCTGCAAGAGAGAAAATTTATGGGATCACAGATGGATATGTATACAAAGTGTTGGCAACCGAATCTTAGATCTCCAATACGCAACAGCAGGCGGTAACCGGACTGCAGATGGAAGAAGAGCTTGTGAGTCGTGTGATGCGGCGTGAGGTGCCAACGTCTAGATCTGCACATGCGCGCAATGGCCGATGCACAATTTCAGCTGCAAGATAGAGTATCTGCACATGCTCGCAATGGCCGATGCACAATTTCAGCTGCAAGATAGACTCAAGGTAGTTACTGCTTGCATGCATGGATGCATGTAGGCGACGAAGTGATTTCGTGGCTGGAGAATAGTTCCTGCATGGCACTTGCACGCTGCGTGAATTTAGGATCGATGGCACGTGTCTGGGCTAAGTATGGAATATAATGGCTGGTTGTATCCTTTGCATTTACTTGGGTCTATTAACCGACGAGAGCCGTGTGGCCTGCGTCAACAAAGAATGCTTCGTTCTGTTGCCTACTTTTCTGGCGTGCGTGTGTGTGTGTCCAGCAGAGAAGAAACACTGGTGTGTTTGTGATAAACACTTGAGAGAGGAGTGATTCCCAACAACGCCGCGGGCTGCTGTTGCTGTTTTTTTTTTAAGTCAAAAGAAGAAATATATTAATATGTAGTTGAGTACATCCTCAAGTTACAAGCACTCCGTAAGAAAAAGAGATTACAACCAAGAGTACTCAACATGTAGCTCCAAAACTCAATTCTAAATCTGTGTGAAGGTTCATACGGAAGACTGCACAGGCAAGTGGCCTTCATGCGCCATTGACAGCTCAACCAGAAGTAGTGCCACAAGCGCCCAATGAATGGCAGCCAACATACATGTAGGCGGAATTGAGCATCATCTTCTTTCTCATGTCTCTCTCCTTCTCGCTTCTGCCACCGAAGAAGAAAAGAAACTAGACTCAAAGTTCTCACTAGACCTCCATCGTGATTGGATCTAATCACGACAAAACGGATTAGGACCCGGAGAATTTTATTCCATGGCGGCGACATCATCCCCGCCTCTATGTCGCAGTCCAAAAATCTACTTCTCCATGTCGTCATGAAGTTGTTGACGTTGCCGCCGCCACCTTCATCGGAGCCGTCATGGAGAGACCAAATCCACCCTAACTCCACGCCATCGCCGGATAAGAAATCCCAAATATCAAATAACTCAGACATGGGGAAGACTCAACACTGATCAAGGACTCGATCCAAACGGGTCCCCACTCCCTCCGGCTGCCGACGGCTTGCCGGAGGCGAGGAGGGAGGGGGGCCAGCAGTGATGGAGAGGAATTCTGAAGGTCACCGGCGAAAATCGCAGCACCGAGTCGCATGGGCGCAGGCGACGCAGGGGCTCCGTGATTTCCGGATCGGGACAATCCTGCTGCTTGCGGCTGCTCGGCCTCGCAGATCGAATCGTATCTGTTGTCCAGCGACGACGCGCGCAGCTTGCACGCAACCGCGGCCTGGAAAGGTAGATTAGATTACTTAAGCCGCACGCTGGCCGCGTGGTCATCGATGATCCTTTATAACAGCCAAGAGCTTAATTAATTGAACTAGTTGGCCGGGTAATCCACTAGTCTAGTAGCATATGTGGTTTGTCAACGTACGGCCATGCCTCTGGGTCGGCGACTGATCACGCTGTCTCACGGATCGTGCCCAACCAAGATGGAGGGAGTTCCGGCGCTGTCTCAGGTCTCAAGAACACATATGCAAGCCGGCGCTTCCACGAGCAAGCTGGTGACCAAGTTCCTGAGGAAAGAAGCTGGATTGGATGGCATCCACGGCGACGTTTGCCATGACCAAGATTTTCGAGTGTAAGTGAATGAGAGTTGCAGAGAATGCGCACTGCATATTCATTGATCAGTGCCTATAAATAGGCTGTATAATTACTTACATGTCACATGAGAGCGGTGGAGAATCCTCCCGCTAGAGAACACGATCGATCGGTTAGATCCACAGGTGTGGAAGCACTACATGCCAGAAGCCTCGGTGAGAATATGCCTAGCACTACGCACAAGGATAGTTCAGTTACACATGGGTAGATGTTAAGGCTGCATCTGAAATCACTTAACAATCTTTGTTGGTAGCCTGAACGTGTTTGGTTCTCTGATGTTCGACAGGGTTGCCTGACAGGTACATTAATTGCACCGATATATTATCACAGCAAAACAAGGGTTGAACGCTGCGGCTAGCAATGTAATAGATCTATTCTTTAGCAGCTGTTGTAGCCAACATGTCTATGCTACTGCGTTTGCTACGCCTCCATATTCAGCTTCCGCACTCGATCGTGATCACTACAAGGTTTTCAGTCTAGAGCAACGGGGAGATACATTGCAATAAGGGTATTTTCGTTGCAATATCAAGCAATCGCAACAAAATCGTGGCGTTGGGAGGCACTGGAAGTGCGGCTGATGCAACACGGTATTGCATCACTTTTTTTTTAAGGTGCGGCAATCAATGTTTTAAATAGCGGGCTAAGGCCTTTAGCGGTTGATGTCCGCAAAGGCTAAGAAAAGCTATAGCGGGCTATAGCAACAGCTAAACTCATTTAGCGGTTTCACGATTTCATTAAAAACTAGAAAGCGACCCCGCGGCAGTTGCCACGGGGCCAAATATAGTTAGATTAGTAATTGAGGGTTGAGAAACTGAAACAATATATGGTAAGGTAGCTAAAAATTCATTAAGTATGCATCACAGACATGAGTAAGAAAAAGCTTGAAAGAAAAATAACACACTACATTGTTTATGAGTCTGACATATAAGGTGACAAATATTAGCACGAAGTTTCAAAACACATAAGCATCAAGTCGGATACCATGTAACAATAGCTCATTGTATGATCAAACATCTCGTAACCACACTATTTTCAAAAATACATTGTCTTTTCAAGGGACAGGCATGTTGAGAAATCAAGATTCTTGCCATAGAACCTCCAGTTTGCTATGTGAAGGTGCATTATCATCACCGCCGTCAGCTTGCGCTACTCAAAATTTTTCATCAGGCATATAAATTCATCGGAGCAGAATATTGTTCTACTTTTGAGAGCAACACCGAGTATTATATGATTGAACTGAATGTAGATAATCAGTAAAACCAATACTTTCGACACGTCAATGGAAAGGGAGGAAATAAGTTACTCACTGCTCACTCCAATTGAGTGGAAGATATAAGAAATATAAATATAATGGTGCCTTCTCGCCGTGAAGATCTAAGTGCATCTCAATACCAACACAACGTGACCCGCTTTACGTGCTGCACATAACAGAGACCATGACGACGTGTCAGTATCCATACCATCAGCCAAGAAAATATTTGCAATGATGTGGGACACAAAGTTAAAACAGCAATATGTGCAATGAATTTGCGTCCTCCAGTTCAATATATTAAACATGAATGCTTGGACACAATTCTATACTAAGAACAAAGGTAAAATTCCATAGCACCGTCCAAGGTAAAATTGATAATCATCCATATAAAACGGATTTCTGCAATACCTCTATTGCAGGCACTGGAATCAAGCATGGTAGAACATCATGGGCACTGGAGTCCATAGGCTTCAGGGAAGCTGCACATTCGTCTAAGGAACGGCAAAAGCCAAGTGCAGAGATAGGAAAGTAGAATAAATGTTGAAACTTAATTCTCGTGCAAATAAAATGTTCAGGGAATAATTTTTTGCTCCCTTCCTCAATGTTCCAACATAAAGCACCAAAGGTCAAAGTAGGTCAACAAAATATTTGCACATTGCAAATTTGTAAGTTTAGACACAGTTCTGACATACGCTTAATGGGTCTGAATTTAAAGAAACTGATTTAAGGGAAGAAGTGGGGCAGAACTCACCTTATTGAAACACTGGTATGCTGGCAGACAACAACAGCTTGATCGAGCAGGGTAGCAATAGCCAGCGATGCATATGAAGCCATGCGCTCACGGAGTGTACGCACTGCATATTAGATCATTAGAAATAATCATGTCTATACCAAACCAAACTGAGACTTAAAGAGACATTCAGATGTAGGCATGCCATGTATACTTGAACTGCTACTTCCAAGTATAGTGTTCTGATTCTCTATATCTAAATTGCAGTATTTTCATCCACCATATATGTGGATTACAGCCAAATTTCAGGTGCCGTTACATGTGGTTAAAGCAAATATTGATAGTAATGATAGAATAAATTACATAAATTATCTGTGAAGACCACCAGTTAATTCATAAAAATGGTGAACCTTATTTTTGTGGCATCCACCTAGTCCCTAAAACAGGTTCAACTAAAGCAGGAAGTAGATATGGTAGTGAAAATTCGTCCGAGATATCAATAACTGGAGATGCATATGAAGCCTTGCACTTACAGATTACAGGCACTGCTTTTTTATATCATTAGAAATATTTTTGAATATACCAAGCCTAACTGATACTTATTTGAGAGATTGAGATGCAAGCATGTCATGCATACCTCAACTACTACTTCCAAACAAAGTGTTTTTTTAATCCCCATATGCAAACTTTAGTAAGTTTCATCCACCATTTTTTCACATTGCATTCAGATTAATGCAACAATTTATTCATCCAGGATACGTGCATGTGAAAATCAAATATGAGATGATGAAACAACAAAATGATGCAAGCCACGGAAGAACCTTACGGGAGTCTCTGTATCCTTTAGGAAAGCCGTGCATTCATATAGGGAATGGCAAAATCCAACTGCAAAGGTAACAAAGCAGATCAAAATTTCGAGGTGTAATTATCATTAAAAAAAATCACATACCATCATCAGCAAAAATCAATTTCTATAAAATCTCTAGTATTTTCTAAGGAGTAATTCGTCGAACACGTTAAATGTGACTAAAACAGCATCCCAGGAATTAACGTGCAATAAATTATGAGTTGTATACATAAGCCAGTTGTACACAAATGCCAAATCAAAGAATAATCAATGTAATTCTCTCGGCAGCACAGACAGCCCCCTCCCATCCTTTCTGTGCAAAGTGTGCGGCAGCCTCAAATGAGTACGAACTTGAAACCGAGATGCGGAAATGTATAATGGACAGCACGTACCTTATCCGGCTGGCAGTGAGAAGCTATGCCCTCATGGCGTCGAGGGAGCTCACCGGCGAGGCATCCCGCGTGGCTGGGGACATGCCGACTTCGGAACGACCAGATGACATCTGCGCCGAAAACGCCGAGGGATCCTGATCGAGAGGGCAGGGATAGAGATGCAGGTGTTGGGGGAACGGCGGCAAACCTGGGGCGAAATCGGGCCGGGATGAGCTGCAGCTTTGATGGAGAAGGAGCTTGTCCAGCGCCTCCTGAATCCTGATGCTCTCTCACTGCTGAAATGCGTTCGGATGCGACAGCATGCCAAGGGAGAGGTGCGTTGGTGCATTGCTGGAGAGGGACCGCCGCCACCGCGAGTGAGTCGAGGGGCCGTTTTTCTGGATTTACTGAGCGGAAGAAGGATTGGGATGGTTCGGGCGAGGAAAGATTGGGAACGACCGAAGGAGGCGGGTCACTGGGTCGAGCTGCGCTTCACGGAGACGCGGCGGCACGGGGCGCGAGTGGCCAGCCGGCGCGGCAAGGTGGTCGATGAGGCGTGGTGCCGCTGTTCGGAGGAGGCGCGTGGTCCTCGGTGGATGGGGGCCAGGACAGGAGCTGCGGGGGCGGCAGGAGTGGAAGAATCGGGAAGGAGGCCAGAAGAGAGAAGAGCAGAGGGAGGAAGGATCGGTTCAACAGACGCGGTAACGAACGGTCGGATCGAACCATCGATGTAATCAGACGGTCTGCAATTGGACAGCGAATTTTGAACAGTAGGTTTCAAACAGTAGAGCACGGGGCCCACCGGGAGAAACTAAGAATATGGTTTGATTTATGAATAATTAGACATAGAACGTGGAACCATGAGATTTTCGTGGACTAAAATATGCATCGGGCTTCATGCCTTTATGACATCATTATTAAAAGTTTTGTTCATCTTGATTTAACCGAGTAAATCACCTTTTAAAGTTTCAAACCTCATGAAGAGCTTCATGACTTCATCACGCCACCATTTAGCTGGCTAATTCACCTTAATTTAGCGGATTTAACCGGCTATAGCGGTGGCTATAACGGGCTATAAAGCTTAGCGCTAAATGAGAAATAGCTTAGCCCCTTCTCATTCTAGAGGCTATAGCGGGCTATTTAAAACACTGGCGGCAATACATCTCGCTTGTTGCAACAATGCGGATGTGGCAATTAGTGATATTTCCAACCACGAGTGACGTTGCTATAGTGGTTATTGCAATAACATAGACTAGTTGCAAATAAGCACTATTGCAACACATTAGTTTGTTAGCAACTAGTATGGCTTCCTGCGCACTTGCGCGGCTAGGTTTATTAAACTATTTAAATTATTCTTATATTATTGAAAGAGTTTAAACATATTTTATTATTATTATTTATAGTAATATATTTCTAACATAGGTAAAAGTGATTAGAGAAAGTTCTCAGCGAGTTCAATTTAAGTGTGCGTGACGGGTCTTCATTACCTAAATGCTATATTTAATTTTTATAAGTAGCACGTAAAGATCATCATTGTGGCAACTGGCCGATAAAGATACATGGTCGAAATAGAGAAGAACGTGTTGTGGTACAAACAAATCTTATAAAGAAAACGTGTCATACTAAAAATAAGAGAATGTGCAGACATATGGAGGTGTCTTTTTATAACAATGTATTAAAAAATAGGAACTATGTGTGTTTTGGATATTTTTATTATTCTCAAATCTATGTCTTTTGGACTCATAATGGTATGATGGGTAAATTAAAAATAAGAATTAAGAATATTTTTAGCTATTTTTAATCTGAATTTAGGTATTTTTCAGACTTATAATGGCATAGCGGATATTTAGAAATAGGTGTGAAGCGTATTTTTTTTATTATTCCGAATTTAGCTATTTTTTAACTCATAATTGCTGTTGCGCGTTTACGCATCTAGCTTTCTAAACTATTTAAAATATTTTTATATTATTGTAGAAGTTTAACATAGTTTATTGTTATTATTTATTTTATACTCTATATTTATAAAATAGTAGAAAATAGATTGGAGAATTTCACAACATCCCTCAATTTAAGTGTGAGATGAGTCATTATTTTTTCTTGGATTGTGTCTTATCTAACAATGTATTTGATTTTGTTTTGGAAGTAACATATGTCATGGTAGGAAAAAAGAATATGTCATGCTAAAAAACTAACATATGTCATGGTAGGAAAAAAGAATATGTCATACTACAAAAAAATCTTTTGAAGAAAATGTGTAATTCTAAAAATAAGAAAATATGTCATGCCAGCTAGACATATCACTGTCTATTTAGAAATCAGAATTAAGTGTATATTGGATATTTTTATTGTTCTATTTTGGGCTCATAATGGTATGGTGGGTAAGTTAAAAAATAAGAATTAAGGATATTTTAAGCTATTTTTCAACTTATAATGGCATGAAGGGTAAACTAGAAATAGGTGTGAAGGGTATTTTGGTTATTTTTATTATTTCGAATTTAGCTCTTTTTTGACTCATAATGGCATGGTGGGTAATTTAGAAATAGGGTGAGGGGTATTTTTGGCTATTTTTTATTATTCCGAATCTAGCTATTTCATAAATATTTTTAGGGGGTTTTGTGACTAATTTTTTTCATAATGGCAGTGGTGGGTAAGTTTTTCTTCTTATTTTCTCAGATTAACACGAGAATTTCTAGCATTTTAGAGCGAACGTGGTGGCTCATTTTCGTCGTCAAATATATATATATATATATCAATACTGATATATATATAATAGATACACAATATTGCCATGTTATATGGCAGATGCAAAAAGCCTATAATGTTGCAATATGCTTAGAGGATATCACAACGAAGTAGGAATCATCGCTATATGCTTAACGAATATCACAACGAAGTACGAATCGTCGCTATATACTTAAAATGTAGCGCAAAAAAGTTTGGGTCATTGATATATGCTTAAATGATATCGCAATGAAGTATGCACTACTAAAGAAAAGGTCTCTACCGAAGGGTTTTTGGCCTTTAGCGACAGAAAACGACCGTTGCTATAGTAATACGTAGCGGGTTTTTCTTGTCTATAATACTATTAGCGACACGTTTTTCAAAACCCGTCGCTAAAGTTATAGAGACACATAAGAAATCCCTGTTGCTAATGACGAATAAAGAATAAAAAATAAAATTACGTAAGTAAATATCATATTTCTCCATTCAATGAAGAATATTCCTACACATACATAAGTTCTAAGATTTTACAATTTAAACAAAATTATAGCTTTACTTAGAAGAACATTCCTACACATATACAAGTTCTAAGATGTTACAATTTAAAATCAAATCCATACAAGGAAGCTATAAAAAAAAAGCAACAAACATCCCCTGGCCGCCAGACCAAAAACAGACAAGCAAACAGACTATGAATCTTCAGTTTGTCTAATCTGTTCCTGTCCTCGGTTTACATTGGGCATGCTGAAATTAAATAGAACAATATAGTACACTCGCAAAAAAAAAAGGAACAATATAGTAAACAAACTATGTATTGCACTATTTTATGGTTCACAAAAAGATGAAAGCTAATAGGTTCTTTTGATTAAAATATTGCCGTTTTTTTGCAATGAAATACGCACTACAAATTGTTCATGGAGACAACATTTTTTTGCAATGAAAAAGACAAGCTAAGCATGGGAAATAGAACTGTACTTACATAAGAAGCTCCACGAGGCATGGGAACACGCCAGAATCAATCACCAGCAACATTCCCCATAGTCTGTTTACCCCAGCCACTTTCTTGTCACTGCATTCAATGATGATGCCTTCCTCCCCTTCTAGCGGAGGGCGCCTCTGGTGATCAAGATATATATACTGCTCCCTCCCGCTGCGTTCCTTCTCTTCTCCATCCGCTCGTTGCCTGAGGTGCCGCGGCGCTGGCCTAATTAAGGGCTGCCTAGCGACAACACGGCAAGCGAACCTGCACCGTGCGTGTGCTCGATACGAGAGTTGCTGCTAAATACGATCTGAAAAATTGTTCGTGCACGTGCTTCATGCATGTAGTGAAAATGCTGGCTGCGATTAGATATCTATTCGTGCACACGTTAGACCAGGGCATCTTGAGCGTGGCCTCAGCTCCGGGTTGCTGTGCAGCAGGCCAGAGAGGACATCGAATCCTGCACCCAACAGCATTTCCTTGTGCTCGCAGCCCTCGTGCTGCATCTTCGAGACTAATTCCGGTGTGGCAACCTTCTGGAACCCGGACCATTTGACAATGCCCTGCTCGCCGACGATCTGCCGCATTTTCTTCAAGACCTCTTCATCGATCAGTGCTATCAGCACCTGATTTTCTCTAAGTGCGATGCGTCCTGGCCCGAACAGGAGCCGTTTGTTTTGGTGTCTTACTGACATGCGGGCCCATCCAGTATTACTTATATTTGGAATTTAGGGCCCCCTTCTGCTACGATTGGTCGCTCGCCCAATATAAGTTCTGAACTCCTTCGCAAAAAAAAAAAAAAAGTTCTTATGCAATTTCTATTCATGTATCCCTTCCTTGTTGCTTTGATTGGATTCACATTCCTTTTGTGCCATTAATTTCTGTGATCGGTACCATCATAGATTCTACGCGTATATCCTGACCTGGTTTAGGGGCCCTCTAAATCACGTTCAAGGAACGGGAATTGTGTATATGCATGCTCACCTGTTCTTCAGCTTGTCTTGCATTGTAGTTTTGTTTTCAGGTCTCAAGGAACGTACGGCAACAAGATCAGGGGCGGAGCCAGGATTTGAGCATAGGGGGGGCCAAGTCATCATTTGTTGGCGCCTCTCAGGGAAAAAAAGAGTAGTTTGACTTCATGACATAAATAAACGCATCAATCAGCCTGATAGCTCAATCGCTGGTTGTACTAGGATCTTCAGCACGGCCTCGAACCAACAATTGGCTTATAAAAACTATCGGTAGTCTGTATCCTCTTCATGCTGAAATTGAAATCAATATTCAATAGAGCAGAAACTTAGATTGCGCATGGCATCACCATCAATTAATCCTTCCCTATTCATTGACCTAAATTATAATCCTATAGAACCGGAGACTAGGATGGCAATGACCATGTCTTGGGAGGAACACAACGCATACCTAGTTGAGGAGAGCTTGCAGCTTGTTTGCTTGGCGGCCAGCAGCAGGGAATCACGACGTCCAGCGGTGTGCGGGCGGCAGCGACGCAAATTACTGAGGAAATCGAATGAGACGAACCCAGTGCTGAATGTGTGGAGCACAGTTTGGGCTTAAACTGCAGGAGCAGCAGGACACCGGCCCTAGGCTAATGGTTTCGAGAGGGCCCGCCAGCTCATGCTTAAAGCACGCACGCACGTCATTAGTACAGAATCAAGGTAGGATCCTCTGAGCATACGCGGACGTTAGGGGGGGCCAGGCCCCCCTCCCGCCCCCCCCTGCCTCCGCCACTGAACAAGATCCAGCAGGAAGAACCGACCTCAGGGCTCACATCTGCCCTTCACTTTATGTGCAGGCCTGAACTGATCGGTTTATCAGCCTCCAACAGTAACCATTTCACAATTTATTTAATCGTTGTTAGCCATTAGATATGTCTGGCAGTGATTGAAACATAGATTAGAACAAACAGATTAATACATTTTCCAAATCAGTAATTTATTTTCTTAACCATTAAGGCTGTGAATGTTTAAGGTTCTTGTTGTGTCCCAACTTGATGAAGTGGTGGTTGTCGTGGTTCAAGAGTTCAACCATGAGCGACATTTTGGCCATGTACTATACGCTCTCCCGTTCTTTGTTTTGTTCAGGCAGCATCAACATGTCGCTTGTTCTAGGTTCGCATCGTGTCATGCTTTCCTAAAACTCTCTCTCGTTGGTTGGTGTCTACTTTAGCTTTATGTATCTGAAAACTCTCCAACAGGTTGTAACAAACCCTATCTCTCTTCCAGTGTTTTTGGTATGGAAAAGGGCTATGCCCATGTCGAAAAATAAATTTACCAAGGGCAAATTAGCGAACGTACAGAGGAGTATTCTGATTGGGAAAATATGCAATAGAATCGGTGCTGAATACTTCACGGTACTATCCATTAGGAGTTGATGCATGGTCTCAGGAGGCAGTAGAGAGAGGATCAAGTCTAGGTTGGGTTTGATTTCTCAGCGAGAGATGCACACGTCTATGGAGTAAATCCACATCTGCCGCCGTTTGCGCCCAAAATTGGTTCGATAAAAGTTAAATGCTACTCCCTCCGTTTTTAGTATATGACGCGCGTGACTTTGTTCATTATGTTTGACCATTCGTCTTATTCAAAATATTTGTGTACATAGCTAAGTGTATAAGTTAACCTTAAAGTGCTTTTGATGATGAATCCAATAATATTCATTTCACATTCGGAAATAATTATTTAAATCTATATGGTTGGTCAAACTTTATGAGGAACCATGTTGAGATGTTGCATGATTTTCGATGATGATGAGTAATTGAAACGGAGTTGATTTGAGTTGGACATAAAGTTGGGTTTGAAATGCGGGATTTTGAGGGTTGCATAAGCATATGCATGATTATGTTTATGGCTAACCGGAGTTGGTGAAGGTGTTGGGATGATTGGCGGAGAAGGAAATGTGTTTGCTTGTCTCATGATGTGTAGGTCAATGGAGTCAACTTGATGGTCAACGGCAGGAGGATAGGGAGAACCAAGCGAAGGGTCCCGACTGACTGGGACCGAGGAGGCTTGGGTCCGGGCGATCGAGAGGCCGGGTGAGGTCAAGGGTGATCCACACCGTACACGTGGCGGACAAGAAGCACGGAGGGTTTCGCGGTTTGGCCTCAAAACCGTGGAGGTGATGAAGACGGCGTGTTGACCAAGGTCAAGAGGCGAACGGGAGGCCGAGTCAAGTGAACGGTCCCGACGGGCTGGGACCGAGGAGACTTGACGGCGGCGAGGTTCGCGGAACGAGGTGACACGCGTCGACATCGGGATGGGCGGTGGACGGTTTTCCGGTTGTGCCTCAAAACCGGCGGTGGTGGTTTCCCGGTTTGTGCCTCAAAACCGGCGGTGGACGGTTTTCCGGTTTGGGCCTCAAAACCGGCGGTGGACGGTTTCCCGGTCTGGGCCTCAAAACCGGTGGCGGAAGTCCCGCTTTGAGAAGCGTGCAAGGCAGTTTCCCGGTTTAGGCCTCAAAACCGGCGGCGACGGATGGAGGTGCATGTGGCACCATCGTGGAGGTGGCTTCGAGGTGAAGCTACGGTGTGAAGGCCCCGACGGCGTTCGGGCGAAGGAGAAAAAGTTGGACGGAAACGCCCTTATGTGTTGTATGGGTGTGTTGTAGTGTGGGGGGCATTTCCGGGATGTGGAGATGTCCAAGAGAATAAGGTGGAGGGGCAGGTTGGCTGCCCACCTTGGCTTTGTTGGTGCCTCCCATTTGTGTGTGTGGGAGAGGGCTTGAGAGAGAGGAGAGGAGAGGGGAGAAGAGAGGAGATGGCTCTTTGATTGAGCTTTTTGTCATGTCTAGTTTGTGTGTGCTTGGGAGTGGCTTGACATCTAGATCTTTGAGCAATACATAGCATCAATTCGTCCTCAAAGTGTTCTCCTCATCTTGAATCCCGAATTTCTTATTTTCCCTATTTTCAGAGCTATTTCGGGTGATTTTGATTCGCTTTTTGTGATGCGTTTTGGGCGGATTTCTTGGGGATCTTGGTGCTAGGATGTGCTAGAACAACCCTTGGTAGGTCCTTGACCGAATCCATAGCACGAGCACCTTCGATTTGAAGATTTGGTGAAGTTTTCCTCTCTTGTTCATCCAAACCCTACCCTTCATGGTAGAATTCAAAATCTGTTTCTTAGGGTTTGGTGTGATTCTTGTTGGATGATGTTCTCCATGTCAAGACGAAGCTATGGTTCAAATTCCGTGATTTTTGGAGGTCGTTTGACCCGGTTTCGAGATTTTTCTTGAGCTTGCCCGCGTGCTGAAATGACAGGGCCGGACTATCCGACATCATACCGGATACTCCGGTAGGAAATTTGGTCTTCCGGGTTCTCCAGGCCGGATACTCCGGCTACATACCGGATACTCCGGTGGGAGGTTTCTGTACCCAAAAATATCAGGTACCGGACACTCCGGCACATAACCGGACTATCGTGGTGACTTTCTGTAATCTTTTTGTCGGTTCATCTCATTGAGTGCGTGTTCGCTTGATTTGCTTCCGCTAGGCTTATATCTCATCCACAATCATTCCTAGGGTCAACACAACACTTCTCATATGTGTGTGTGATCTTGGTGATTGTTCTTGAGGCGGGTCGGGACATAGGCCGAGTTCTTTCGAAGAATTTTTATCGGCTCCCATTCACCCCCCTCTGGTCGCCTTCTCGGTCATTCAATTGGTATCGGAGCCGGTTTGATCACTTGTTGGCTTTTAGCGGCCTTGTGATCCATAGGCGACATTTGGGGAGTTCTTGTTTGTGCTTCGATCATTTGCTAACACTAACCGATGCTTGTTCAATGGCACCAAGTGCTCGCTCTCGTGTGTCTTTGTCCTCAAGTTTGGAAATGTGTGGAGTTGCTATTGAGGATGACACCAAGATGAGTCGAGTTGTGGATGCTCGCATGGACGATCTCGAGGAGAAGGAAGAGGCAGACCTCGCGGAGGAAGAACTTAAATTGGTCGAGCTTTTCAAGCTTTCAAGAGGCAATGGGATGTCTCATGAGGATCTTGTCTCCGAACTTTTCAAGATGAGCCAAGGTAATCTCGTCATGGGCATTGTGGGCTTATTCACTACGGTTCAAGTTTGTGATGCTAAAATTGCCAAACTCAAAAGAAATTGAAAACCTCTATGCCTAGTGACGAGAGCTTGTTGTGTAGACTTGATAATGTGAATGCTTTGTCTTCTTGCAAGTCTAGTACTTCCTTGCCTTGTGATGATTATGTTGCCTTGATCTAAAGAATGATGAGTTGAATGCTTCCATGGCTTGCTTGACATCCGAAAATGATAAATTGATGCATGATTGTTCTTCATGTGAAAAGCAATTGGAAAGTGCTAGATTGTCATTAACATGTTGAATGAGAATGCTTCTTTGCCATGCATGTCTTGCAAGTCTTTGAGTGATGAAATTGACTTGTTGAAATCAAATGCTTGTATACCATGTGCTTCTTGTGATGCTTTGCGCAAGAAGGATGATAAACTGAAGTCTTCTATCACTCGGTTGAAAGTAAATGCCATTTTGCAATGTAGTTCTTGTGCCTTTTATGATGATAAGTTGGAGTCAATTAATTCTAGTTCTTGCACTTCTTGCACAAGCATGCTTGCTGAAATTAAAGAACTAAAATCAACTCACTCCACTTGTCTAGAGCAACTTGAACTTGCTAAGGCTACAATTTCCGAAATGAACTCTATGCCTTGTAGCACTTGTTCCGCTACCATGAATGATGGTGCTTGTCTTATTTCTAATGCTAATCATGATGCTTTGCATGATATGTACATGAGTGATACTCCATCTATTTCTTTCACGTCATGTCATGATTTGAAAATTGAAGTTGAGGCTTTGAAGCTTGTGCGCGATGATATGAGCGCTAAGTTGATTGAGCACAATGATATGAGTGCTAGCCTTGAAAAGGAGAATGATCTCTTGCGTACCACATATGCCGAGTGCATTGAGAAGGAGATTCAAATCTAAGAGATACTCCATGTGGTACTTGTGAGCGCCTCAAATCTCAAAATGAGGTTTGCTCCAACTATGCAAGAGCTTAGATGCTAAGCTTCTTGATTCACGCAATTCTTCTCACTCCGATGTGCATGTTCCAATATTTCTTCTTTGTCTTCGGAGTTGGGTTCTTCTCATGTTGTGCGTTAGTCTTTGGATGTTAGCACTTGTGCTATTGCTTTGGATGATTCTTCTTTGGCTACTCATGCTATTGGCTCTTCCGGTCTTGCCCAAGGGACTTCAAATGGCAAAGGTGTTTCTTGCTCAAATGGTACATCAACCTTGAAAGAAAAGTACCATTGCAACTTTTGCAAGAAAGATGGGCATGTTGTTGAGTTTGATTTCGCCGTGTCAAACACGAGCGTCGTGTGTGCGTGCAAAAGCTTTTAGGAACACACATCGCTCTTTCCATGGCATGTGGACCTAGTGTTGATGCCAAGTCAAGAGATGCCTCTAGTTCTTCATGCAAGTCCCAAAGGACTTCTCACTTGAGCAAGAATGGTGCTTCTTCTTCTCAAACCGTCTCTCCGATAGACTATTGTACCATTGTTCTTATTGTGGGAATGATGGACATCAAATTGACTTTTGCTTTAGGCGTGCCAAACGCTTGCGCCGTTCTCATGCTTCTAACTCTTCGGGTGTTCATAGCTTTTCCCATGGCATGAAGACTCGGGAGCCTAGCATGAAGCCTCGTTTTATTGATGGTTTCTTTGACTCTTTCTTTTGTGGGTTTGAACGTGCTCATGGACATGTTTCTAATTCTTCTTGTGTTGATCCACGACATGGTTCTCATGATGTTTTCAATGGTTCTTCTCATGGTGTTCCCTTTAGAGGTTCACATCGTTTTTCCGGTGGTTGCACTCGTTTTTCTTCTCGAGTTGCCATTTCGCGACATGCTTCTAAGGGTGATTTAAGGTCTTCACATTTGAACCAAAGTTTGCATCATGCTAACCCTCATGATAAATTGAGTACATCTATTGGTCATGTGTCCAAGTGCTGGATTTCCAAGTATTCGCTTACTAACCCTTCGGGATCCAAGACTCGGACATCCCTCTCTTCTCATGTGTAGGTTGGGGACGCGGGTTGGAGGACATGAGCATAATTGGTCTCGGTCTTTTGCATGACATGATTGAGACATGGATGGTTCTCCATACCCTTATACATGGCCTCCAAGAGGCATGAGCTTCATTATGACGTCTTCACCTATTTTGTGAGCTTTCCTTTACACTCATACCTTTTACATTCATGTACATTTATTTGTGGTGTGAGGTGCTTGTTCATATGCTCATTTATCCTCTCGGCATGTATTATTGGTGTATATCTTATAGCATGCTTTTGTTTCTCTCTTGCCTATTTGTTGCTTTTATTCATGTATATCATTGACTAGCATGTTTCGATGTTGCTTTCTAACATACCTTGCTAGCTTTGTGAGCTTTCTTGTATCTTAGTTCACTTTTTCATGCTACTTTGTGTGATCCATGGTGTATCCTCTCTCATGTGTTACCATGATTTGCAAATGTTTCTCTTGTGTTTGCCCTCTTGTGATGCGTGCTCCTTATACTCTTATTTGCATATCCTCTCTTTGATCGCGCTTGTAGTTTTTGTCACTTTTTCTTGTACTTGTGTGAACCATAATATATCTTTTCATGATTACCTAATGGTTCTCACATGCTTACTCTCATATGATATGTGCTCCTTTTTGTGTTATTTGTATATGCTCTCCTGGACATATGTTTACTCGGTCCTCTCATGCTTTGTCATGATTTGCAAATTGAGTTTGAAGTATGCTCTATATTGCTTTATTTGGACACCCCCTTCTCTGATTATTTAATGTTTACCACTTATCGAGTGTCTCCTTGTCCTCTTTTGGAATGGTTTTAAAATTGTTTTATCGAGGGGGAGATTGGCTTGAGTTGGGGAGATTGGCTTGGTTTGAGGGGGAGTTGTTGTTTTTCATTGATATTGGAGCTTGTCTTGTGCTTTGGACTTTTGGAGTTGTTGTTTTCATTGACATTTGGAGCTTGTCTTTTGCTTTGGACCATTGAGATGCTTTTCTTGTAAAAATTGTATCTTGCTTTCCGCATTGCATCTCATCATGTAACATGTGATTCGTAGATGATGAGCTTCAATTCTTATGCCCTCTTGTATTTATTGTTGCTATAGTTGAGCTTGAGCTAAGTTGTGTGATTGCTAGTAGCAAACTTTACAAACTTAGGCTTTTCTAGATGGCTTGGCATAGTTGCATTTCGAGCAAGCTAGCTAAATTTAAAGATGAAAATTAGCTTTTATGAGTCTTACGATCTATGCATGCCAATGTTTTGCTCACCATATGTATACTTGCTTTATCCTTGTCAAGACTTGTGTTAAGGCTAGTTCAGAAAATGTCTTGGCTTCAGCAACTTGTTGTTTGGGGGATGGTCTTTGCAAATGTTTAGCTCATGATGGGACTTTGGGGAAACAAATGTTTCTTTGCCAAAAGCATGCTCTTTCGCTCTTGTGCTTTATTTCTAAAATCAATTTGATCTTTTGTGCTTAATGATAAGTCCAATACGGTGCTTGATGCCTCAGGGTGTTTGCCTTAACCAGTCGTGCGACCCTCTGTATGGATAAGAGGTTACTTGAGGATAAAATCCAATACGATGCCTTGATTCCTCGTTGTGTTTGCCGTACCTAGTGGTGCGACCCTCCGCATAGATAAGAGGTTACTTGAGGATAAAAATAATATGAATAATTGCTTTTGTTCCTAAATCTTATATCTCACACATGTTGATTACTCACTTGATCAAATTGAATCTTTGTTGCATATGTGAGCGTTTGTCAAAGCACATCTTTCCGAATGCTTGTTGCTTGAGTTGGGATTGACACTTGCTAGTTTTCTTGGATTCACTTAATACTTGTTTTGCCTTGGCTAGCGGTAATTATACATGTGGTGGTAGCTTTTATCATGATATAGCAAGTTTGAATCTATCCTGCTCAATTCAATCTTCTTGCTTAGCTTGTCTAGCTTATTACTTTTGTGCTATGCTCTCTATTACAGTCTTTGTACGATTGTGAGCTCATGCTTTTACACTTCAAGGTTTTGTGCTTGATTACTAGCTATGATAAATGCTTGTTGACATGATTGTTGAAGCTCCATAAGTTTACACTCTCATGCATTGCATTTTTGGCTCTCTTTTATGTCTTAATGAGTTCATTGCCAAAGGGGGAGGGATTTCAAAGGAGTGATGCACAAAATGTGAAAATGTGAATGAAGTTAGCTTATACTTTACATGAGAGGTAATCATAACTTGAGGGGGAGCAATCTTAACTTGAGGGGGAGCATTCCATGTATTTGAGATTTTCTTGAGTCTCTTGTGTTCTTGGCGATGAACTGGTCATGATGAACAATTACTCTAGGTTATGGACCATGAGCCGCTTGTATTTGAGATTTTCTTGAGTCTTTATGTTCTTTGCGATGAAATGGTCATGATGGACAATTACTATAGTTTATGGACCATGAGTCGCTCTCTTGTCAAACTCTTGATGTTTGTGATCCTTTTATGCTAGGTGGGCACTTTCGACTCTTTGTTGGTTTTAGGCCATTTTAGTTGTGTTTCATTGCACTTGCATTTTCAATTCCAAATTTTTGTGCATTTAGTGTTGTCAATGTACTCATCAAGGGCTTTGTTTGTGATATGTGCCATGGCTTTGTTTGTGATGAGTAATTGACATTGATTACTTCCTTGTTGAGTTGGTTGAAATGCATTTTAAGGATCGAGAAAGCAAACCCCCGGACTATCCGGTAGATTACCGGACCATCCGGTACCGGAGTATCCGGCATTTTACGGACCATCCGGTCAATTCGCATTACTTAAAAGATATCACCATTTGAGGGGGAGCTTTATATCAAGTTATTTATGTTCTGACTTTTTCCTGAGTCTTTTGGGATCTTTGCGTCTATGAGCCGCTTTTTTTGACAACTCTTGGCTTGTGTGATCCTTTGCTACTAGGTGGTCGTTTTCTACCTTTTATCTTGGTTTTGGACCATTTAGTTAGCTTCTCTAGTTTCGCATTTGAAGTTTGATTTCATGTGCTTGGTGTTGTTGTCAATGTGCTCATCAAGGGGGAGATTGAGGAACCATGTTGAGATGTGCCATGGTTCTAGATGATGATGAGTAATTGACAACGGAGTTGATTTGAGTTGGACATGAGTTTGGGTTTGAAATGCGGGATTTTGAGGGTTGCATAAGCATATGCATGATTATGTTTATGTCTAACCGGAGTTGGTGAAGGTGTTGGGATGATTGGCGAAGAAGGAAATGTGTTTGCTTGTCTAATGATGTGTAGGTCAATGGAGTCAACTTGATGGTCAACGGCAGGAGGATCGGGAGGACCGAGCGAAGGGTCCCGACGGGCTGGGACCGAGGAGGTTTGGGTCCGGGCCATCGAGAGGCCGGGTGATGTCAAGGGTGATCCACACCATACACGTGGCGGACAAGAAGCACGGTGGGTTTCGCGGTTTGGCCTCAAAACCGTGGAGGTGATGAAGACAGCGTGTTGACCAAGGTCAAGAGGCGAACGGGAGGCCGAGTCAAGTGAACGGTCCCGACGGGCTGGGACCGAGGAGACTTGACGGCGGCGAGGTTCACGGAACGAGGTGATGGTTTCCCGGTTTGGCCTCAAAACCGGCGGTGGACGGTTTTCCGGTTATGCCTCAAAACCGGCGGTGGTGGTTTCCCGGTTTGTGCCCCAAAACCGACGGTGGACGGTTTTCCGGTTTGGGCCTCAAAACCGGCGGTGGACGGTTTGCCAGTTTGGGCCTCAAAACCGGTGGCGAAAGTCACGCTTTGAGAAGCGTGCAAGGCGGTTTCCTGGTTCAGGCCTCAAAACCGGCGGCGACGATGGAGGTGCATGTGGCACCATCGTGGAGGTGGCTTCGAGGTGAAGCTACGGTGTGAAGGCCTCGACGGCGTTCGGGCGAAGGAGAAAAAGTTGGACGGAAACGCCCTTATGTGTTGTATGGGTGTGTTGTAGTGTGAGGGGCATTTCCGGGATGTGGAGATGTCCAAGAGGATAAGGTGGAGGGGCAGGTTGGCTGCCCACCTTGGCTTTGTTGGTGCCTCCCGTTTGTGTGTGTGGGAGAGGGCTTGAGAGAGAGTAGAGAAGAGAGGAGATGGCTCTTTGATTGAGTTTTTTATCATCTCTAATTTGTATGTGCTAGAGAGTGGATTGACATCTACATCTTTGAGCAATACATAGCATCAATTCGTCCTCAAAGTGTTCTCCTCATCTTGAATCCCGAATTATTTTCCCTATTTTCAGAGCTATTTTCGGGTGGGTGATTTTCGATTCGCTTTTGTGATGCGTTTTTGGGCGGATTTCTTGGGGGATCTTGGTGCTAGGATGTGCTAGAACAACCCTTGGTAGGTCCTTGACCGAATCCATGGCACGAGCACCTTCGATTTGAAGATTTGGTGAAGTTTCCCTCTCTTGTTCATCCAAAAATCCGTATGGATTTCTTTTGGGTTTTGGTGTGATTCTTGTTGGATGATGTTCTCCATCTCAAGACGAAGCTATGGTTCAAATTTCGTGATTTTTGGAGGTCGTTTGACCTGGTTTCGAGACTTTTCTTGAGCTTGGGCGCGTGCTGAAATGACAGGGCCGGACTATCCGACATCATACCGGATACTCCGGTAGGAAATTTGGTCTTCCGGGTTCTCCAGGCCCGGATACTCCGGCTACATACCGGATACTCCGGTGGGAGGTTTCTGTACCCGAAAATATCAGGTACCGGACACTCTGGCACATAACCGGAATATCCGGTGGGGACTTTCTGTAATCTTTTTGTCGGTTCATCTACTTGAGTGCATGTTCACTTGGTTTGCTTCCGTAAGTTCTTATATCTTATCCACAATCATTCCTAGGGTCAACACAACACTTCTCATATGTGTGTGTGATATTGGTGATTGTTCTTGAGGCTAGTCGGGACATAGGCCGAATTGTTTTGAAGAATTTTTGTCGGCTCCCATTCATCCGGTGGGAATTCTTCATTATGGCAACAAAGAATCCCGATACGGACAATCAAATATCACTCATGGAATGACAAGACAGCATTTCATTACTTGGGTGAAATCTCTCCTGTTCCGTCCCGTTCTACGGAGCCCGTGGGCGGGTATTTATAGGAAAAAGCCAGGGTTATTTTGTCATGACCAAAATACCCTTGGCCACCCACTATATCCGCGGAGTATTCTGTACAGAATCGTCATAAGGGTACAAATGACATTTCCGTTCATCGACGGAAACCCTAATCATGTGATGTCACTCGCCAGCCTGGCACTTGGGCGTCATCGAGCCGGGCTTCATCTGCCGGGGCTGCCGCCATTCCGCGCAGCCGCCGATTCGTCACCAGTCGGCGGAGAGACCGCGTTCTCCCCGCAATGTCGGCAGACCAACTTCGTCGCCCGCTGAGCTGCCGCCAATTCTCCGTCGGACCGACGAGGAGCTACGTTCTCCTCGTAATGTCGGCAGCCCAGCGTCACCTGCAGTTAGAAAACCAAGGAAAACGGGGTGTCGTTATTATCGCAAATACCGATCCCCAACGGTAGCCCTCGCGGTCGAGGGCCAACTTCGATGGGCAGAAACCGCGACAAATGATTGGTAATTTGCGAACGTCACCCCCCTCCGAAGTTGGGACGAGGGCCGGAAAATATATTTTTTCACGAGAATCGAGGAGACGTCATAAATGCGGCGCCGTGGCCTATATATACGCGGGGGGGGGGGGGGGGGGGGGGGCAGGGCTGGAGAGCCTCGTGCTTCCGTTTTCTAGTCGAATTGCTGCCGTGTTTTCTGTTGAGCTCTTCGCGCCGCATTTTCCGCCACCCGGAGTTTTGTGTCGTCTAGCCGCGAATTCTGCGGTGTTGCGGATTTCTCTCGCCGCCGTCTGTTTGTTGATGGTGACCTTTCTGATGGATGCGATTATTGTCTCTCTTTGTGGGTTATTTATGCTGTTGATCTCTTTATTTTAGATGCCTCGCGTTAAGCAGACTGCTCGTCGCGTTGACGAGTCTGATGAGGAGTTCCTGGACGATTCGCTTGCCGCTAATGTTGAGGGAGATGCTGACCTTGGCGGAGCAGGAAGGCCGGTTTCCGTTGATTCGGATGTTACTCCGACTGCGACTCCCAGGGACTCCCAAGGAGGTCCAAACCCTGCCGCAGATCTGGACGTTTTGGCGACGGCGGCCTCCAATGCCGCCGGGATTTCGGGCGCTAGCGGAGGTACTAAATCTGCCGCTTTTTTGGTAAGGGTTGGGGGGAGTCGAGTTATTTTCTTGCATATTGTGAGTCTGCTCTGCTGGGTCTGCAGCCAAGAGAGTGGGGGGCGCGGTAGGTAGGTTCTGGCTCTAAAGGGAAAGATGTGGTGGTTAACGTCGACGACGATGGTGAAGATCTTTCCAGGGTGCGGGCCTCCCATAGCGAGCTGGTAGGGGGGGGATTCTTGGGCTAATACCGGCATTGAGACGACTTTCCGGTTCGGGCCGTCAAAGGTCACTCCCGCTGATATCGAGAGGTTTGTCGCCTTGGGGTACTTTGAGTCTGGGAATGGTCGTGCTCCTGAGGGGAGGAAATTCCCCGGCCCGAAAACAATGAAGCCATAGTGTATCGTGACTTTTACGAAGCTGGCCTTAGGCTGCCGTCTTTTGGTTTTCTAGCTCGTATTCTGGATAGATATCAACTGGACCAGCACCATTTGACTCCTAATGCCATCGCCACGGGTGTCGAAGTTCATATGGGCTGTTCGTAGCTACGGCTCGGCTCTACACTCTGATGCCTTTTGCCGGTTTTTTTGATGTGAAGCATGATATGAAACCCGTGAGTTTCGGTGGGGTGAAATATTATCCCCAGTATGGCTGTTGCAGTTTTCAGCCCGCACTTCGTGAAGAAATCTAAGTATGAAAATGTTGAGCTGGTTGGTGTCGCCGGAATAAGTGGCCTGGAGACCGGCGTAACCATTGGTTTTATGCCGAAGTTCCAGAGGAGAAGAACGACGACGGCAGTTCGTACTTTCCTCTGTTTAGTCGTTCTAGAGGCCTACGGCCGTGCTGTCGCCGGAATTCGGAGAATCGGAGGGTTTTAGGAAGTGTTGCAATGCCTTCCTTACCGCAATTAAGATGAGTAGTGCAAGAGATTTGGTGGAGGAGTTTGTGGCCAGTTGCATTTGGCCCATTCGGAGAGTGGTTGGAGCCCGCTGAAGTTGAAGACTAAGCGGCTCGCCAAATTGAATCTTAGCTACCAGGTGCCGACTTTGGGGTGAAGAAGCCTGCTGGGATTTCGGATAAGGACTTCGTTCATTACGTTGAACTGACTGCCGCGGTTATTTGCGGGCCTTACACTGTGTTGGAGAAAGAAGAATGCGAGAACATGCTGGTCCTCCCTCAGCTTATGAATTGCATTTTTGATGAGATGCAAGTGAAGTACGGTCCTCGTGTTGTGAGGGCTGTTAAGAAAGGGCGGCGAAAGAAAGGCGAAATTGTTATCGGGGCAACGTTTATTGAGAAAAGAGGTTGGGAAATTGATCCCGCTCGACGCATTGCGGCAGCCCCAAGAGCAGCAGTGGGTTCCTCAGCTGCTGGTGCCGCTAAAAAATCTGCGGCAGCCCCACGAGTGGCCGTGGGTTCCTCAACTGAGGGTGCCGCCAAAAAATCTGTGGCATCCAGCAAGGCGGCTGGAAAGGCGAAGGCGCAAGCTGGATGCTCTATGTGGTATTTTTAACGATTACAGATAGATCCGCAAGCGCACGTTGAATACCGTTGCAGCATTTCACCCGGGAGTATTCCAAGTATCGTAATTATATTTTCCACAGGGAAGACGATGGTTAAGAGAGTACTATGCTCATTGTTAATGTCTACATTTAAATGGATCACGGTCCATACAATGCTAAACAATAATATATGGGTAGTGTGACACACAAGAAAAGGATCAACTCTAATATAATCCATAGCCAAGTGGAGAAGAACAAGAAAAGAGCTAAGTTCCTATTGTACTTCATTATACAGTGGCATAGTATACAAGATACACATACATGCACATCAACTAAGGTTTAGGCATACGCACTCAAGCAAATTGGGGACCGGCTTACCCCTGGTCTGCCAGGCGACTCGGTCTACAGCTCTACGCCGTACCCGAACGTGGAGGGATACCGAGGACGAATAGGGCTGTCACCACCTACCGTCTACCTCAAACAATCCGTGGGGCACGAGGCATTCAATGTATTCTACCAACCCAAGCACCATGCTTGCATTGCTAAAACATTACTCTAAATCCCTAGCGATGGATCAGATCTAGCGCAAAATCCTAAGGATCACTGGACTCATGCTTGGATATGCAAATGCATGTAAACTTAAGTATATACATGTCATGGTATACTATGTACTAGGACATATGACAATAGGCAATTATGTCCATACTGCCAGTTCTAGGCAATACCCACATAACAAGCATATGAATATCACACTAGCACTATATAAGAAGATTATAATTACTCTATTACATAAGCAAGCCAAGGGTCCACAAACCAACAAGGAACGCTTAACCAAGGCAAGACTATATGAAAAGAATAATATTATTAAATAGAATAAAGTCACAAAAAGAGAAAAAGATACAAGAGCCATACCAAAATCTCCAAGAGGACTTGGGAACTAGAGTAGCTCTACTCTAAGCCTAACTCCACTAGAGCTTGGAGACTAAACTAATGCAAGAGTGATTCCTCTACTTGGTGTGTATTGTTTCGAAACCGGCCAGGGGTACTTATAGCATACTTAGGACAAGGGGACTCTTATAGTGCGAGGAGGAGTGGCGCGGCTGCCAAGTCAGGCCGGCCAGCCAGATAGGGAGGCCGGCCGGCCGTCCATAGTGTCGGTTCGCCACCGTCTTCACTCTGGCCGCTCCTGATTGCTTGATGAAGTCGGTCCCGAGGTCGGTTTTCTCCTGGGTCGGCAGAATGGGAGTAAGAGCCAAGTTTAGGCCCATTGTAGCCCATCTTCTAGAAAGTCTCATTAAGTTCGAGTTGGGCTTCAATATTCTGGTTTGTGGTCTTCTCGTGGCCCACTGGTGGAGGCCTGCAGGCTGTGGCCGCTGGTGTGGCCGGCCGGCCTGGGATGTAGGCCGGCCGCCTGTGATTTCTCTCACAGAGGCCCATTTTCTCCAGAAATACTCCTGCACTCATAAATCATCCAAAACTCGTGGTAATTTATTAGTTGAAATAAATATGCGTATAAGAAATGCTAATTCTCCTTTATGTGTAGGAATATTAGCGTCGAAGTTGGTACTTAACGACCATCAACAAACCCCCCAAGCTTAAACATTTGCTCGTCCCGAGCAAAGCTAATGACTTGGTAGTGATCAGGAGTTGCTACCATGTCTTACTCCGCAAAAGTACCATGTACAACAAAATATTCTCCCTCGAATTGATTAAGCTGGCATGACAACTACTCTTTCCCTTAGTCCTCATGGGACTGATTGCTTCTCCTTGCCTTGGGCGGTTGAGAGATAGAACGGTTTGTAGAGTACTACTTATATTCTTTGTTAAACTTACATTCCAGAGGTTTTTATTTTTTATAGATTTGCAAATAAAACTAGAGTTCCTCAAAAGATTCTCTCGAATCGCGAATGTGTATGATCCTACCAAGGCATTATGTTGCCTCTTTTCCGCCTACTTCTATAGTTTATATATGTGGGGCTGGTAGGGGTAAAGTGAGTCAAACTTGTTCACATATATTGCTAAATCAAAAGAC